>JTDE01021361.1:5944-19921 GCA_014338405.1 Paragonimus skrjabini miyazakii | reverse complement strand
TGGTAATATGAGTATTTATAGATTATTTGAAAGCTCACCGGTCAGTTTTCGTGATGAGAATAATCTGGTCGAATGAAACGCGTTAAGTCAATATTTGAATAGGCCGATTGATGTGACAGAAACCATCTGCACAGAATTTCCATCTGGTAGAATATTTCAACAAATGGTAATAGCCACAATAAAGGGTTTGTAGAAGTAAACAAAGGGGCCCGCTCTTATTAACCACTAGACTGATTCTAATCCTGGTTGTAAAACAAACTGCCTTCACGTAAAAATGTATACTGTTTAAACAGAAAGGATGTCTGAATTCAGTCTATGGACTGCAGAATGAAACTCATTGGATAGGAAGTGTCTTGTTATTGATTAGAAGCCAGTGTTGATCATAGGTTACAAGATTGATATTACGCACTGCCACAGTAACTGTCCTGTTAACTCTAATCGATGACCCCAATAAAGCATGTTCATGGTTCTGATTCTGGTCGTTGGAAGAACAAACGCCAGCGCGTCGAACAGCACATTTCTGGTAGAAGTGATTAGTATAGTTCATTGAATTAAGCAGCGAAGCTGTACGGTATCAAATGGTTAGGTCAGGTATGCAGAAAGTGCGCTGAATTTGGAAACGCCATACTATCTCTGGCTTACTGCCCTTCCATTTGAGATAACTAAGAATTGTCTGAATAAGAGTAAACGAAAATAGATGCCAGTAACTTCAGTTATGTCGCTGCGGTTCGTTTTTCTGAACAGGTGACCCGTGACTCTCAATGCTATTTGATGTAGATTGAAATCATTTTCCACTAGATGAGTCCGGTGACTTCACCGCTCAGTACGATTGAATGATTTGTTGTAAGCTCAGTTGTAGGCTTTCCTGTATGCGGTGTTTTACTCTCAGAGGCAACGCGGTTGTTTGTTTTCAAAGTATGGACACGTTGACATTGGGTTTTATGGAATAGGTCACAGCTTTCCAAACCTGATTATTCTCTCCCACAATTGTGTGATAGTGTTTAACTATCATAGACATCGGTTGTTTCAGAACGGATATTTTCAGTATTCCTCCTGGGCACACGTGTAAAAATACACAGGAAATTAGTTATTACTGCAACATGTGCTTTTCGAGTATCCATGTGGTTTAACAAAATTCACAATTCAATTTATTTTTTTCAACACTCTCACGGGCAGTTTCAATCATAGCATTCTAAAATAAAATGTCACGAAAGCGACTCGGCATTACTTTCCTTCTTCATATCAGCCGGAATCGAACTACGGTTTGTAGTTGGAGTCTACATTAGCAGGCATCCACCACGGTCTCAGACATAGTTTGGAAAGACTTTTGAGAACAACTGATGATTGTGTGCTTTTACTCAACCATGAAACATGAGTTCTTTTCCAACGAGCGTCAAGCCATTGAGACACAGCAAGTTCGAATGACCTCCCTGTCTACTTTTTGGTGATTAATAGGGCCAACCGTTCGCATAAATGGCCCAGTATCAATCCAAGTCTATACAGTTACCTACAACATTGCAAAAACCAAACGAATATCAATTGTCTGTGTATTGACTGATAAGTTAGTCGGTGGAAACAGATGGAGTGATCGACTCAGCCGTCTTGTCACTCAAAGTCAGGTTAAGCAGTGGAAAAGTGAAAACCTCAGTGAAACTTCCCAATGTTCATTGATAGACGAATTTCACTCAATTCAACGGAATCCCTTAAAAGCAATGAGAACGATTAGAGCTGACACTCAAATCCATACAAAGTAGGTTGAAATTAATCTAGTTTTTATAAGCAGTTGGAAATTAAGGTAACATTTTTAGCTTTTTTCAATATCGATCCGTTTTGTAATATTTTGCATTTGGAAGCCTGTTAATGACAAAACTTAATTGGAATTTTGAGAAGGCTAACTGTACGGCACAAAGGGGGTTTGTGTGTGGATCTTTCTTTCGCATCGCACATCGAGCAAAAGTGACAGAAGTACTCGAGAATGCCGATCGGATATTTGAGGTAACATTACTTAATGCCCGAACTAGACTTTCAAGTGAAAATCCGAATTATGTTTAGAGGTCGTCTGGCTGTATTGGGTAGTACAACAAGTATAGTAAATGTTAGTTTGAATTTTAGAGTAAACAAGACTGCTATGGAGTGTCATAGCAGGAGTAGTATAAAACAACCGGAGTTGTGGGGAAAGGATTCAGAACTACAGGCAAACGGATGATCTAGTAACTTAGTTAAAAGTACCTTGGTAGAACATCACACGTGGTTGACCATAGCTTCCGTACTCAGATAGACATTTAACCCGGCTGCAGTCGGAAAGTAAGAGATTCCGGTTTTCCTCTTGTGAGAACTCGTCCGTATGTGAACTTTGTCCCATATTTACATAAAACAATCACGCGGCCCACTAGCCACTGATCTAATGGCCGAGTTGTTACGTGTAGGCGTATCGACACACTTGTTTATGAGTAACACTCAGATTGCCCGATCGCCTTGAGAGGAAATGCAAAAGTTATCTGGTTAACTGTAAGTGTTGTTCTTACGATTTACACAAATCACCAAGACGAAAGAGGAGTAATCATCGTGTTTCAGAGTAAATTTCTAATTAGCAGTTAGTAGTAATGAATTTAACTTATATAATTTGAACAATATTCACCGTAGATTTCGTAATCAGTTAGATATTTCGGTCGATCTTCTCCAAGTGGAAGCACCAGGCTGTAACTGTTGCCTCGTTGACAATAGCAAAAACCGAGTCCTGAAGAGTTTATATGAATGAGAAAACCGTACCTACATGTTACTGTTGCTCTTAAATTCACTAAACCGGGTCTCTGATGCCTAACGGTCATTAGTAAGAATGAATATAATGTGAAGCAATATGAGTTCTTACGATATCAACTACTTTTTGGGCATTTCACAAAGAATTCTGCTGAACTTGGTCCCACTCTCTGAATGTCACCATCGAAAATACTTTGTGATTTTTCGTTCACTGTGAGTAGAACAAAAAAAGTCATCTTGTAAATTATGTTGTTAGGTTCTCATTCCTTATTTGCAATCATAAAGCAAAAGCAAACATGGGCTGTAATAGATTATAGTTGTATAGTACTGTGATGGTAATTTACAATAGCCCAGTAACCAAAACTCATTCTTCAACACTAAACATTCACTTTTAGTGTAACGAGACTGGCCTGGCCGCATTCTGACAAACAATTCATACAGACATTCATAAACAGCACAATTAACGAAGTCACACATTCCAACATTAGAGACATCCTTGAAAACTAAATGCACAGATCACGCTTTCCATGGTAGATTTATTGCCGTTTGACTTTTGAAGCTAGCCGACATCTGATCGTACATTCCAGATGTGTATGTGTGTATGTACATATATGTTTGTATGAGACTGTGAGTATAGTTACAATTCAAATGAAGGCAATTATGGCAAGCTGTCATATGATTCGATGACCGACCTTGTAAGACTATAGTAAACAGTTCAAACCCATTGCCAATGGAATGAAGCTTTCATACAATGCTGAATTAACTCAGTTGAAAGGTATGGTAGTCAAATGAGAAAAAAACATTGTTACATTACAAGAACCGTGAAACTACTGTAAAAGGTTGTATTAAATCATATCAGAAATTTAAACTTCAAGTCATGCTAAGTATTTTTGACAGCAATGATCTTCTGTCGACAGTTTCCTGATTTATGTTCCATTTATTCACAGTCCACAAACCAAAACCTAATAAAGAGATAACGGTGAAATTTTAGACTGCTCCGGGAGACCAAAATTAAGGTGACTCAGACGAATTCCGAAGAAATGTCATCCAATGGAACTGAGGCAAATGAGTCAAACACATGATGAAAGACAACTTGACCAGTTTAAATCAAAACAATAACAGGTAGTTTTTTGGATTGGCACACAAATGTGTCAGAACGAAACAAAAATCAACAACCAGCGTACTGGACTAAACTATAGAGTGCCTTTAATGATATCAAGGATAACTGACCGAAGTCAATGAATATCCGTCATTCGGTTTGGTGGCTGGCTAGTAGGGATAGTCAATTCTTTCGTACCTGGCCACATATGATAGCTGAACGATTCAACAGGGTTCACTTAGTTCCTTTTCGAACCGGATCAAGGGTGAGTCAGTTGATCTGTCTATTAATCTAGAATGAACTCAAGAAAACTGCAGCGATGAAGTCGTCACACGTAAGCAGTGCTCGCAGACAATTTTGTTGATGAACATTTGAATGGATGAACTAATCGTGATCGGCGTGATGTCATTTAAATATGGATGAACCTTCTTACGCTAAAAGCACAGAAGATAGTGTTGAACCCTCTAGATACACCGACCGCAGTAAAATTTACATATTAGTGGTCGTTTTCCGTTAAACTAGCTAAAAAGATGCAGCTGAATTGTGGATCGAAATAGTTTTCAGTCTGCAAGAATACACATATGTCCCCCCCTTTATGTAGCACTAATAAACCGGTATCTGGCATGAATGCGGAATAATAAGTTCGTCATGTTTTCACCACACTCTTTTGACAACCAGAGCGGTTGATTTTCCAATGATTTTCGTTTAGACTAACTACGTGTGTAACAGATTCGTTAAAAAGTCGTAACGATAAATGCCGTTTGAATGAAAAGCTGGTGTGTTTTACGGTTCAGTGTAGACGCTTCTTGTTAAATTTTATCCTGTCATTATAATTATAAAAAGCCAAAAATATTTGCAATGTCTATTCGATGTTCATCATAGGTTATACTCTCATCATATTCTCTTCAGCTATTTATAGATAACTATATCAGATGCGAATGGGTCACAAAAAGTGCAAGTGTACCCCCAATAAATGGGAAGAAGGGGGAAGAAGAAATATTGAAGGGTTATGTAGGATAAGGATGAACTAAAGATAGAGGGAGAGTAGAACAAAGACATAAAGTCGGTGCATAGAGGCATTAACAAAAACAAGGCCATATCATATAGCGGGTTCAATCAGATATATCTACTGTCCCCTGGACCCTAACCTGGAAGCGGGAAAAAAATTGGTGACACTGTCCGTGTTTAGCTAGCGATGGTGAGCTGATTGTTATGCAAGTTCTAGTTCAATAACCTGAACGAATGACTAGCACAGACTTACTTTAGCTCCATTAATTCGGCCAAGTAGTCAACCAGAGTGCGTTCATTCGAACTGTCTTTCGTGTCAGCTAAGCGCACCAAATTTCGGACCTGAAAACCAATCAGCGGTCGCCGCATATAGCCATGGCCAACAGGGTGCACACCCTCGTTTGCCTGGTTCGCAATTTTCACTGGCGCATGTCCGGTGGCGTTTAGAGCGTTTACTAAGGCTAACGCACATGAAAGCAAATGCGGGATAGATTGTGCATGTTTGATCTCACTCAGGCAAGAACAACACGTGCGCAACGCAAGTTTAAGCTGTTCCGTTGTGGTGTTGAAGCACAAGAGCGTTCGCATCGCGTTCAAATGAGCCGGTAAGCGATGACGCAACGGTGCAAGGAAATACATGAGTTGATCGGACTCGATCAGAGCCTGAAAAGAAAAGGCATAAAATTCGAAATTTTTGACATGATGAAATGGAAGATGGTGTGAATTACTCGCATAAAATACCAGACTGATGTCTTTCACGGATATGGTCAAACAAAACTGTAACATGAACAGGTTTGCTGCAGGAGCGTTATGTACAAGTACGGCGGTCTGTCTCATTCCTTTGTAACGATAACTGTGAAACGTGCAATTCATATAAGTGGTTGTCAAGACCGTTAGCATACGTATTCACAAGCTGGGGGGTAGAGCAACGTCAGTGTATCGTTGTTAATTTTTGACTGCACTGAGGTCATGTAACGTTTTGTACTAAAATGGACTGATCGGTTTTCCACATTGTCAATATGAAACTCACAATAGGCGTATTAACGGACGTATCACTTGAATTGGTCGACCACTCTAGCAATTAGAATAGTGTGCCCTTTCCGTTCCAATCATTCACCGAGCGTTGGTCAACAGAAATTGATAAAGTCTAACAGTCCACTAAATTTACGAGCCAGATAAACAGCGGAAACCTTATAAAAATCGATGCACTCTATCCGGTGTACACAATCATACACAATGCGAAACCCAATATTGAAAAAGAAGATACCAGGGGTCACAAGAGTAGCAAAAACTAGGACCGTGTGAGTGACAATATGAACTTATCGCTTTTATCAATAGACAGTCGAAAAAGGGAGTGTACCACAGGGATGATATTGACGACAACTAAACGGCAGTAGTGGATACGTGATAGTGTATAGCTCAGAGAACGGGAATAATTTTGAAGTCAAAAACCCGCCAGCAACCTGTGCACAACACCTGGTTCGTCGTAGAAACAGTTAAACACATCTGCTCATTGCTAGTTTAAGGTTGACCACTGCTTTTGCAGAGCATTTAGTGGGAATTATGTCGTACACCAATTTGGTTTGAAGATCCCAAACCTAAACGCGTTTGCACCCTATGGTAGGCTTGTTTCCTTAGAGACAGTCCGGCTTTATATTACTTGCTGTTTGTTTACAGGTCCGCTCCGAAGTCTTTTCCTCTCCAGTAGGCGATGTTTCTTGACAGTTTCTTTGTATGCACCACTTTCCATCAACAACAACTGATTATCTAAAACTGGCTCTCGAGTTACCGGTTACTGACAATAAGCGAATCTGTGCGTAGGAAAATCTGTTACAATCTCGCCGATTCATTCCTCAAATTTCGCAGCAGCCGGCCGTAGACCACTCAGTACTGAAACTAGCACGTGTTTAATCAAGAAATACTTGTCCTTATGAGTCTGCTTCATATTGCACCACTCACTTATGCTGGCTAAACCTATCAGCCTGGATTATTTTGGAATAGCCACAAAGTCATGTTTGTGGAATCTCTTTTTTATGCTACCCTTAACACATCGAGTCATAACATTTTCCCTAAAATTCACACTCCACACAGGAACCACGGACAAAGAATAGAAATGAACAATCGCGGTAAGTTCCGTCAAGTTTGAAGTAGTTTAGTGTGATTAATTCATTACGCATGTATAAACTGACTCATTCCATACGTTGTCGCACGGTAAAAAGCTCACACAATCCACGCTCAATAACGGAAATGGGTGTTTACACTGCAATGCATGTCAAGTATTATCCAGTGATAGGCATGTTCAGTTACGGTCAGTTTTGGCAGTCCGTTTGTACATGGTGTACAGGAACGAATGGAAGTTGGATGATACATGCATCAAATGTTGAACAGAGCACTCATTCCACATTTGTGGACAACTCGTTTACAGAAGAGTGGTAAGCTCGCTATCGCTACTTTCCAGAGCTTTGGAACAAGCCCAATTATTCTTGGTTGCCAATTTACCAACCTATCGCTCCAGCAAAGCATATGCAACATGGCATTGAAAACCAATCTCTACTGATTAAACTACTTCGAGTTACGGGATATATGGCCGGCTGCGCATTTTCATCAATTACACATTGACATTTCATCCGTCAAAGACTCCAAGGATAGCTTAGAAACTAGTACAAATGAAGATGATGAACTTGCAATCAAAAAGCCCATCACAGTTTTCCAGTGTATTCTGTTAATCTGTAAACTGTGCCTAATTGCATAGACAAGGGATATCATTTGAGTTTGAGGAATTATAAATTCAGGCAAGGATTGTTTGCAATAGCGCGTAGAACACATTGTGGACAACGTGAACTGTTTCTTACAAAGCATTTGAGGCCTCCGCTTCCAGGAAGAAAAACCTCAAGAGAAAATGTTTCTCTGTAAAATCATGTTTATGAGATTAAAAACATTGTATTTTGGACATCTCATTTGAGGAAACAACCCTCTCAAGACAATGCGAAAAACAGGTTTTGAGGCTCAAAAATAGCCCCTTCCCCAAAGAGGAAGCAGTTTGGCAGTACCGAATGAAGATTCCCAACTTACTTGCAAGCGGATCTCATGAGGCTTCACTCACATATGTAGATCTGATCGTAAGCAATCACTGTGCAATCACTAAGCTAATCAACATTCAACTGTGCGATCTGGTCTGCATTATATTTGGCCACCATTTTCTTCATGAACCACCCCAAATCAACGTCCGGCAAATGATCTTTCGAACGTATAAAACATAATCTTTAGACAACAGCAAGTGCAGAATAACACAGATTTGTTTTTTAAACCCGAACACTCGAAGTTATAAATCCATATGACGCATTTGCGGACTAAACAAAAGGTCAGTCCATTAGAAAACGGAAAAAGTGAAGCACACTTGATAAATTTTGTGGAGCTCCTCAGAACAGTAACTCACGGAACAGTATTCCACAGTGCCGTTCTTGCCTTGATCCTAGACGAAGACGAAGTGTTATGGTGTTGCCTTTCTCATCGAAACTTTCGCGGTCCCGATCAATGCATGAAACCAAACACTGAATAGTATATCGACAAATAGTTTGTGTTGGGTCTTCTACCATGTAATCCGAGCGATTTATGGATATTATAGCATACGTTACACTCACAGTATTACCCGCTACATCCACCGTACCACATGTGAGTAAATGTGAAAATCATCAGGGAGCTAGGGACACTATGAAGTGTACTTCAAACAAACGGTCTTTGAAACAATAATACTAAGTATGATGGAACGCAAGTGGGAATCGTGAGTTTCGCCTTTTATGCTGATTAAAACAGGGTAGTTTTTTATTCAATGTTCAGTTCTGATCGTTCGGATTCATGGTGATGACGTAGCATGCTCCCAAACATAAAAAACAGTTTCATGGCTGAACTGCTCTGCTCTCTACGGGAGGAAATTTTAGGGGTATGACATCATGCACATGAAGTATAACAGTAGGGCTAGCTGTTCCTCGTCGAAACGTCCACTTGCTGAGAACCACAGTTGTTTTGCTTCCTATATATGCACAAGACAGCTACATGTCACATGAGCCTCGACACATATCAACTCCCTCGTATCTGCATATCTTAAGTCTATTCACAATTTACCTTGGCAATTTAGTAGCATGGTGACGATCCATAAACTAAAGCGGTTGAGAGGTCACATATGATAATTCAGTCGTGCCTAATGTGAGGTCAGTAATGCAGTGGTCAACATGGTCGTCTCATGAAAGCGTGGCCGGAGTTCTTGTCTCAGAAGTGGCAAGGATATGCACCACTGACAAGCTCCAATGAGAGCAAAACTCGACTGTAATGTTCCTTTTCAAAAGAGGCCGACTAGAAAGTCTATGGGAATGCGACAGCTGCGATCAATAGTAGGTGATGTTCAATCTATATGAAGACCAAAATTCCGTACTACTTATCAGTAAGGTACAAGTATTGTAAAATAAAATATGCCCAAACTCACACTGTGGTCCAGTGGACGGTCGGATAATTTCAACATTCGATCCATGGGGGGTAGGTTTGAAATCAAGGTTTCGATCAAAGTTTCTGGGAACCGTTGTGTATGCAGATTATTTTCATACTGGGACTCTGAATTATCATTCGATAAACTGCTCGGTAAAACCGACTTCATTCTATCCGGGATCATTTCTGTTTGCAGTTCAATTATACAGTGAGCCAGTCTGACGGGTTCTAGATGTGCTGATGCCATTGCAATGGCCACACTCTGAGCAATTTTAGGGGGCATCAGGTCTAAAGTGTGACACTGAAACCCGAAACGTTTGGATCCAGCTCGGTTGAAGGCAATGGCGCTTGATTTGTTTGATATCAGGCATCCTTCGGCGTCCGATTTGAGCTTCACTCTGTCCAGATATCGTTCCAATCCAGAAGACGAGAAAGTGGACGTCACCGCGCTTTCAGCACCACCGATTGTCTACAATTACACGAGTACACCGGCGTCACAGTGTTATATAATTATCGTGAAGTATTGAAGTAAGATGCGCTGGTTACTAAGATGAACCAAATGCTTTGATATATCAAGTGCTGTGAAAACATTTTCACTTCAATTAAATAAAACGTAATTGTTGAGAATCACGCAAAATGTGGAGTCTGTACTCTCCATCACACTAATGAACCTGCGTTCATCACCGCCGCCAAGATTTGACACCGTTAAAGTATCGGATTCACGTGTCGATCAAGTGTTGAAAAGACGGTGGTAGCAAATCGAGTTCAATTTGTCTTTAGCGTGCAGGAAAGTGTTTTACGCACGTGCCCAAAGATAGACTGAAGGTCACTAACCAGCAATTAACGCCGTACAACCGTGGGACTACATGTGAATTTGGATGCTGTCGAGCTACTCGGGGTTATGAAAGAAAGACCCAGTGATGACTCTAACTAGTACAGTTTCGCCGAACAACACAATTTTAAACAGTGTTTTAGCTGAACTCATGACAGAAGTAGAAAGGACAATATGAGAAATATTATCCTTTAGTGACTATTTTTCCGTTAACTATTGCTTTACAAAGCTCTAGAACTGAGTCAAGTACTGTTTACTTCTTCCCGTTCTCAGGCTGAATGATCATCAGTCCATATTACGGCCGTGTCATTTGAGTCAACAATTTCAGCCGCGGGTGTTTCAAATCGAAGTAAATGACCGCGTGTTTAGAAGGTGAAGCTTGCACAGTATCGTTGAAACATATCAACCGTTAACTAATGGGCGTTGGTCTGGCACGGTCCATACAACACATTTGCTAAACAAACCTCAGATTAGGCATATTGGTCGTATATTAGCTTTCTAACTTGCCAAAACGACGGTTGAATGCTACCCACACACGAATTACTCTACCTGCTGATTCCCTCTGATGCCAATAGGGAAGCAAGCTGAGTTTGGTCTAAAAAGATGGCAGCACTCCTTCTTCCTGGGAGGGACTAGAGCCAGGCCAAGTCCACGAAAATGTTTTCTATGTGAAACTCAGAGGTTTGTTATCTTAATGGTGGTACATGAAGCCGGAGACTTCATACCGTACTAAAGTGTCTCTTCCTTGGGAGGATGTGTGTGTGTGTCCGTACTCTTCCCATTCTCGCATACGTTAGCTTCGCACCAAAACAGTTGACGGAGAACATCCTGATGTAGCGCTAATCTCAATGGTTTGTAGTATATTATTTTTTTTCCGCCCAAACAAAATGGAGCAAATTGCTGTTTTTATTGTTGTTATTATTATTTGTTGGAATAACACGAACTAATCACAAATGACCCTGTGTGTTTTTACAGAAACCATTATTGAGCTGGATACTCAACTGAAATAACAAACTTTGCGTTAACCGTTCTTTGGGGATTGTTTGATTTGACCAGTTAACCTGAGGGATCAACACTCAAATTACAAACCAGATGTGACTGAAATGTGGTTGGTTGTATCGCAGTAGCTGAAATCTCTGTTGCGTAGAAAGAGTACTGCTGAAAATAGCGAAGAAGATTCAAACCTCTAAAGTTTCAAATGAGCATGCGTTTTCTGAGTTCAGTTGATTAGACAAATTTGATATGTTCGAATGAATAAAATATTATCATGAATATCTTGGATAACTGCCGATAACCAGTGGCGTTTTTGGTTGAACTGTGTTAAATGCTATGCAAATCTCATGACCGTTGTTGCAGTCCAACAGCCAGCCTCTTTTAAAAGGAGTTATTACGCTTAGGTTTTTCTCTTTTTGAAGCACGTCAGTATTACATGTCCTTGTTACGACCGTGAGTAGAAGGTCGGTCATGATTTCACGTTTAGGTTGGCTGAAGTTAAATTAATTAGGGTGGATTCCTTGTGTGTTTGTGGGAAGAGGACGATATCACGGAGTTAAGGCCCTTAAATTGATATTTTACGGGAAGACGCGGCTCGGGGATCTATATTGAAACACGGAGTGTATACCGTTGGTTATGCCAACAGGTGTCAATGTTTCAACTACATAAGACTCTATCTCTTGTACATCTGCCAACTTGTGGAACAGTTCATAACTCTATGCTTCATTAAGAATTTTATCCACTAAATTCTGTCCACTAATATTCATGTGTTATTATACCGTCTAAATTTCCTGTTCATTTTACCGCCTAATGACAAAGAAAGAATACAATTTTACCTACTAAAAAGATTTTACATCAGTTCAAAAAATTCTAATCGTATCGAGTTAACATGGTACAATTTAAGCATCTTCATGATCTACTCATTATATGCGTTGATCTGCCACGCAAGTCAACCAAAGCGTAAACCATAATTTTAGAAAGTGGGCTGATTACTCTACAGCACAGTAAAATTTGGCCAGTAATCTAGAAAACCTAGCTGCTTAAAAGTTGTTCTTTGACCAGCTCAGAGGGGTTGGCTTGATAATTATTTTTTCCCATACACTGGGCACTGATATCTATTTTCCGAAACTATACAAGTTCATTCCGTTTGTTCGCCATGCTCCTGATTTGATAATACTGTGACTGATGCTGCCGTTCATTGTTACGGAGACATGGGATGTCATGAAAAATTAGGTAAAAGAAAACAAAGTGGCTGGATAAAATGAGGACAGAGCAACGAACTAGAAATGTTAGGGAGGCAGGCACGTCACTGACTACGGTATATCTGCCCTACTTTCAGATAACATTACTAACCAGTAGTCTGGGTGATCACGTGATCCTCAACCCGCCAGATGACATCAACTTACTTTATTCAGCAGCTCTTTGTATATCGTGGCCACCTTGTTGAGTGATTGCTGGCAATTTTATCTGACCTTTGACTATCTCTTTCTGGTGCAGCAAGCACTTAGCTGTGATGAGATTTATGTGAGGCAGCAATCGCACAGTGTACGTTTGAATTATTACATTCCTGCTATGCTTCTGTGTCCCGAATGCCACCCTATTCACCTGAGTTTACTCCTAGATAATCGCTAATTCACACACTTTTTCCTTATGATCTCCAGTGGTACTGAAGATGAGAAGCAAGGTAAACCTGAATTGCTGATCGCATTGAGTTCCGTGGTAGTGCGGTTTCCAATTTTGTAAAACTAGATGAATAGTAGCTTGTGTACTGTCAGACTGAATATATAGGAAGCGAGAACCAAATGTCAGAGATTTTACTGAACTCAGTACGCTTTTTTTAAGCATGTATGCAAGCTTACAGCTCTAAATCATCTAAACAAAGAATGTTTTCAGGAAAGATTGTCCTAGCTGTTTTGGAACTGGTCTCACGTTGTTGTTGCTTGAAAAATGTGTCACGATTCACTGGGCATGAGTAATAAACCAACTAGCCGTAAAATACATAGTCGAATGGTACAAAGTTTTTATATGCGACGGCTTTTTTAATACAATGTTTGCACGAACTAATTATTATTATATTCTTTTAGTTACTTGTATGGTGTAAGATTTTGTGAATACAATACGATACAGAAATTGTGCCTTCACTGCCGTTAACGACACAGTTAAGGAACGACTTACAATTGATCATTAACTCAGAGTTAGTATTATTGTGCACCTCAAACGTACAGCTTCAATTCCATAGAAAGCTCCATAGAAAGTGTGATGACGTAGCAATGGGCTCTCCGTTAGGTCCGTTGCTCGCAGACATATCATGGTCAAACTAAAAACCAACGAACTACGTTATGTCGTCGGTAATTGTTGTCTCTATGGGCGCTACGTAGACGATATACTTTACTTGATAAACGACAAAGATGGTACACGGTCTTTACTAGCTGACTTTAATCGCGCTCACCCCAAGATCGCATTCACTATCGAATTAGAGGTGAATAATCAACTAACATTTCTGGATGTTGCCATGCTCCGTAGAATTGATGGATCAGTTAACTGGCAGTCCGTAAGGAAAAAAAGTAGACTGACCAGTACACGCATTTCCTCAGCTTTGTTCAGTTGAAGTATAAGTGGAATTTAACTTGCTGCTTAACAAGCAGAGCCAAAAAGACATGCACGCCAGATACACTATTGGATGAACTCCAGCACATTCGAGAAGTGTTAAGTCAAAATGGATATCCGCAACAAGTCCTGGACAAGAACATGCAACCAAAAGTGAGGCATGAAATTTTTCAGACGGTGGATAAAAAGCCTGTCTTTATCA
>JTDE01021359.1:24493-80361 GCA_014338405.1 Paragonimus skrjabini miyazakii | reverse complement strand
TGGAGCCCTTGCGACTCACAGAGTCGGTGGCTTGACACGTTAGGTGAGATGGCGGCTAACCGAGCTCAGTGGCGTGAATGTTGTCGTTTGGTCGAGTTGTCTGTGAAGTTAGTGCACTTAGTGACGCGGGACAGTGAAAGCCGCTGTCTTGCTGATGATGCCTTACTTTCACTTACGGCTCGGTTGTTTGTTTGCAAAGTGTAGGCGCATTGATGTTTTATGTTTGACTATAGACGTGGCTATTTTTGGTGATTATTTTCCCTCCCCACTTTTTCTTCTCCCTAAACAGGGTTTGTTTCTTCGCGGTTGTGTGGCAGTTAAGCATCAGTGTGAACCACTGATGTATTGCTGTCTATCATGACGATGATAAGTCCTGGAAATGGCTGTCGTTATTTCAAATAAGCTTCGCGTGTCTCAGGTGACAGTTTCGGTTCATTTGTTAGACACACCACCTCTTACCAGTTTGATGATTCAGTTGGATCGGTTCATCGCAGTAATACCTTTATCCCTTTCTTTACTTCTGTTCACAGTCCTTAGTTTCTGCTGAAATGTCTCACGACAATCTTTATGACGATTACTTTTACACCGTCAATGGCCGAATAACTTGTGATTTAGAAAATATTCCGGAAGATGCTGTTATTAGAAAGCATTTTCGTATCCGAGGAGGCAAAGGAGGTACGTGGATTGAAAAGCTTCAATTCATTAGTCCTTATAGGTTTTGGTTCTATGCTGCGTGCTATTGGAAGCCAAATAGAGAAGACAACAAATCATGAAATGTGTCGAGATTTATCCGGGCGACGAATGCGTGATGTAAATACCGAACGGAAGTTAAAGGAATGGTATGCCAATGCTAGCGAACGCGAGCGGGAAAAAATGGAAAAGTATTATGAGCGACGGCAAAACCGACGAGAAATGTTGGCTAAGGGCCCATTACCGGACCACAAGTTTTCCGATCGGGAGTATGAACGTCAAAAACGTAAAATCACTTACGAACTACAAGGCGCTTTAGATGCAGGTAAGTAGCATATACGATTTCCCTATACATTTCTGCAGCTATCGGAAATATTTTGAAGAATAAGTCATCTTTCGAGTCAAGTGTACCGTCAACGTCTGCTTCTGAAGGTACCGTTCCGAAACGAGCCAGACTTTGGATTGAAGAACTTGACGGATATCTGTCAAGCTCTTCAAGTTCCGGTTCCGGTGACGGTGTGCATGAGGATGATCCAGTTGGAGGGGATCCAGACTCATTCAGACCTGTTTCTCCAGGCGATCCAACTGACAATGCCCTTGTAATAACAAATCCTGTAAAATCCGATTCAGACGCGGTTACTGAAAAGCAGATGACCTCTACGGATCCAAATTCAAGTACGCCTGTTTTTATTAGCCACTGTGGCATTAGTAAACAATTTGATCAGTTGATTGCACTTACTGGTAGGGATTATTTCCCAGCCTTCAGTTTGAGCGGGGTCGATGTTAGCATGGTTACGTGTATTCTCCAGCACATCGGTAAGAACCTTTCGGCTTTATAGCTAACTGATTTAAATTTACATCGTGTACATCACAAGGTGTTGGTTGTCCTTAAACATGCTGGATCGTACGCGTGAGTTCGAGCTCGAGGTTGATAACGGTGATGCTCGCTACGATCATGTGTTTAATCCTCACTTGCCTGGGGGTATTTTTACATGGGTTCAAGAAGCCTAACAATAACAAGCTCATTTGTGACAGAGTATGTCGCATAGCAATGAAGGCGTAGATCAATTTCCTGACGAAGCGCCTAATACTTTTGCAGTGTTGACAGAATTTCCTTTGAGGAGCCTAGTAATAATGTTGGTAATAATGATAATAATAATACTTTCTCATTTATATCTTTGGCTCTCAATAGCTGCCGTAGTGTTCAGTTTTTTGAGTATCTGTCAGCATAGATCCTGTTGAGAATCAAGTCTATCTCGTTTTACTTTTCACTATCAGGAAGCTAGGGAGTCCTTCCCTTTGTAGGCACGTTATAAAACTGACTTCGTTGTTAAGAATTAGTTGAACTTGTAGCGTTGCCCAAAATCTTGCACACATCTAATGGTTTAAACTTTGTTCTTTAAACTTAATTTTCTCGCAGATTTGTTAATTCTCTAAAATCTATTAGTCATTACAAAGTTGTAGAACATTCTTGTCAAACAAACAAGTAATCGGTCTATGAACTGGGTGGTCATCTAATGTCGTAGGCTCCTTGTGTCCCTGGAAACTACATTATATTTCAACGAGTGATAATTCACGAGTGGCTTGCACCGTTACACTTCGTGTTGGGCATACAGATGTCTGATTCCCTGATATTTTTTTCACTCAGAAAGATTTAGTTCCCTTTTGAAAGAAGAGATCTTCAGTGGTGTCACAAATAAGCCTAAGTTGTACAACGTGCACGTTGATTATGAACTCCTTTTATTCGGTCCCGGTGTTCAGCGGCCCTGCAGTGTTTTCCACCTACGAAGTGATGGACATAAAATATACTGTAATCAGTGAACACTGTCCACTCTGTAGTGCGATTTTGTTCCGGAGACCAAGTGCCAAATCGACACTAGAGTTCATTATGTCGTCTGCAAGTTTCCGACTACATGATGCATGTGCTGGTTATTTCTTTACTGTTCGTCAGGTGGAATTTGGAGACACTCTCTCGGCTGAACCGAACTCACACCACTCAGTTCGGTTCTGTTATCAACGACCACCCTTAGCGCGATAGCACGTGCCATCAAATGCACAAGCTGCTTTCATATAGTTCCGGTTTCACTCCCCAGCAGTCAATTTTATCTTTATGCGGTTAACAGCGAACAACTTTTCAAACACGGTGAACGAAAAATGATAGTGACAGCGTTGTTTGCTAAATGTCTGTGTGTATCGATCATCCCGAATGATAATTTCGATTGCCGATAGGCGTAAACAACCCGAATAGACCGGGTTCAGTTGACTGGCTGGCGGATGCAAAGACACGAATTTAATAACCCCATCATCCTTTCTGTCGAGTGAACGCAGATCTCAGGTTTCACTTTTCCAGACGGGGAATGTAGACAGTTAGCTTTTCAGCCATTAGGTAAGACATGACATCGTGTGCTTTCTCTATTTTGAAGACAGCGTTCTGTATGTTTGAGTTGAAACCTCGTAATGGCACTACTGCTCGGTTCCTGTTCAATGGCGCTATTTGGTGTTATTAAAGAGATAAGCAAAATTCAACGCATATTTTCCGTCCATGTGGTTCTTCCAGTGAGTCTTTATCGCGGTGACAAGGAGCACACGATAGGTGAAGCCGGTTTCGTTCGAGTCGATAGTATCCTAGAGATCATACACACGGTCAACTTTCCCCCGAATAAGTTATCTCTTTGAGCCTCTTCAACCGCATGTTTGATGCTTTACGATTTCCAATCTATGGCATGTTGTATCTTTTTTTTAAACAAAAAAATACATTTTCTGACTAGAGACAGGAATATGTGCAGATAGAGTACATTTTAGTAATTGTTAGACAACGTGTTCAATGGTATAGTTCGTAGTAGCAGTTTGCAGATGTTTTCAAAACTTGTTGGTATCTCCCATCTCAGTATCGAAATTGCTGTGTATTGTCAAGTAAATTTGCCTTCCCATATTACACTAGTCTGAGATTCTCAGTGGCTCAACATTCTCACTCTCTTTAAGAAGCTTAATTCTAGAGGGAAATGGCAGTCTACGTTCTCTGCGATCAGACATATGGATGAATGAATGGTTGAACACCGTGGAGCCGTCTTGTTGATGATCGATTCGTTGTATCGCAGCCAGTCGCATGCACAACATGAATGTGCGGGTTAAATGACCACAGACGTTACAACAGCATGCATTAATAGTTCCATACAGCCGTCAACTAGCTGGCTCGTGCATGTGTGGGGGAGAATCTATACTCCATTGCATAGGTGATCTACTATTGGTGGGTTGCCTGGCTTACTTGCTGAGTGCGTGTTTCATACAAAAGCTTACCTAGTGACGTTATGGGGGTTGGCTTGTGTTTTGCCGATTCGTATACCATAGGAGTGGCGTTATTACCGAGGTTTGGCTGTGTATGCATACCAGAATGTAGTAGGCATTACGAGACTGGTTTTCGAAAATAATGGGCTTGAACACACGTTAGCTATCAAAGCGGGTGTTTGTGTACGCAGTAAAGTTTCCGGTTGCTGATTTTCGCTGCGTCTGGAAACAGGGGAAACCTTTGATTTATGACTGCTTAGCGTATTCAAGGTGCTTGTTCCAAGTTTGGTTGTGACCGGTTAACCACCAGGAACTGAGCGAGTGGTGATGGTGGTTAGTTTTGTTCTACTGGATATTTTGTAACGTAGCGAGATTACAGTCTCCTAAGAAGTTTATGTGATTGTAAAGCTGATCAAGCGTTTCACAAATTTTTAAACCCACTTCGCCTCTTTACTGATACCTTGTCGTAGTTTAATGGAAATGCTTTTCAACCCTATTTAGCTATCGCCACTGAGCCCCCCATATCGATACCTAACCCAGAATCCGGTTCGGTTTCTCGGCAACCTACTGTCCAACCACTGAGCGATTCAGATTTGGAAGCGATCTCCGACGCTGCCTCACTAGAATCCCTCGGTCTTGAAGTTCTTAAGGAATCGTTGAGTTCCAGGGGCCTCAAATGCGGCGGCACCCTTTCTGAACGTGCTAGACGGCTCTTCTCCGTACGTGGTCTTCCACCGGAGGAATATCCAGCCAAATTACGAGCAAAATTGAAATAACCATTTTTGGTACGTCTGTATTTACGTTTCACTTTGGCAGTAAACAAACTTTCTGACTCCTTTTTATCCAGTTTACTTTTACCTCATGGGGTTGTGGCGCAAACCAGTAGTTGTCTGCTCTGGCAGGCAAGTTATGCTCTTTGCAGTCTTACCATCTCCCAGTCGTCGCCATTGGTAGTGTTCTCTTCCTACCTTTCGTCGTGGTTATCACCACCGCCACTGATTCTTTGCTATCAGCTAATACATTCTTTTGTAAATGGTGGTAGAAAGGTGGTATCTACGTCTCGTCGAAGTGTAATTGTTCTTTGACAGTCTCATTTCGGTTGCGGTGAACGGGTAACAGCGAGATCCGTGCTTCGTGGTTGGATTTCTTCCAAGTCTAAACAGTTATTCCGTTATCTGCAACCTGAAGTAGCTCGGTGTTAGTTTTACTGGCATCTCTGCTATTAACTATCCTAGGTTCAAGCCGGAGCAATCCTGCCAAAGTCCCGGTAACCTGGCACACAGCCATCTAATTACTGGTAAGTAGTGAGGGGCTTTTGACTAGTATAAACCGGGCATTACTTGAGATTGTCTAATTTCATGTTAGGTTCGTGAGAACCCGCACCCATCCATCCTAGTGTGGCTCATCGGGTAGATTCACTGGTTGGAATTTGTTCACTATGCTATCCTCGTCTAGATACGACGGAGTGTTCAAGGGGTACATACATTATTAGTGCTTACTTTTTGCATAAACGTGCAGTTGAGAGGGGCGGGATAACACTCCACCCATTGACCAAAAACAAAGGGAACCAAGACTGTAACTAAACAACCGAACTGCAAGCAATTGTAAGAGGTTGCCTAACAGATAACAGCCTTCTTGTGGTTTTATTCATTCGATGAAATCAGGCAACGACAGCCTTCACCCGACATCGTACTGAACTGTTTTGTCAGATTTTCACCTGAAATAACATGAACGTCTCGTATAACATAACACTTCGGTTGATTAAGCTCTTTAACTGTTTTTCGATTAACGGGTCCACCAAACGGCATTATCAAACTAAGACACATTTACTCACAACCTTCATATTCAGACGGACCTTCCAGTCGATCCCATTCGAACAGAAGCACGTATTCTTTTGTAAGAGCTCGTCAGTATTCTTGCCATCACTAGGACTTTAACTTCAGCCACGCCATCATGAAGCATTGAGCCAGTGACCTCGTAGTAAGCACGACCGAAGTATCATATCTGAATACAACCGCTTCCGATTTTTACCTGATCATCTCGACAGAAGAATTAGTACCAATCGATAAAACCGCGATTAAAACTTCAATGTCAAGTCGAAATTTCCGATTTCATTAGACCTGCTAAACAATGTTTCTGATTGCTGATAAGCAATCAAGGACTTAGTTAATTTCCAATCGAACACCCTCACATTTCGTCGCACCTTTCGCTTTCAAATGTTACTTTCCAGCAAGCCCCTTGAAACCAGCCACCATGTTGATGCAGGCGTACGGTGTCCGTGACCCATCTGATCTGGAGGATCACTGGCGTTCAGAAAACGACGCTGATAACCAACCGCCGACTGCCCTAATGAATTTCAGCGTCTGTTGTTAGTCCACCGAACGCTGACCACACACAGTGGATGGTGACATCAAACTAGCTTGCCGGCAACGTCTGCTCAGCATCGTCGGGCCACCCAAGTGCGCGAATGGCAATGCACAGGATTATGACTGCCGGTGCCTTCAAAAAGTGATGGAAATATACAGCTGACATTACGCTCTTGAACAGCATTTGCGAGATAGTAGGTTTAACCTCATGGTCATGTGTTTGATCACTACCTAAGCTGCATGCTTGAACTGATACACAACGACCACGTAGCGAAATTGTCTCAATCGGATCTATTGTGGCCTGACTAGTCCTGGCTTACAAAGATGATACTAGCGAACACTAGTTTTCAACTACGGCCACGGGCTATTGTTAACTGGAATGTCGTGTATAGATAACATGCCGTCGAAAGCAGCATTGCTAGGTTCGAACTCGGAATCTCAAAGTTGGAAACCGACCATCGAATTCCTAACCAATCACGACTTCTTTTCAGTCCATCGGTTGTCGTGAATGTATATATGCATGATACGTATTCGGCGCAACGACGACACAAGTGACAAATATAAAAAGCAGAACTAAAAGGAGAAAATGTAAAATCAAAGAGAAATAAAGACAACAGCAAAAAGAATAAAATGGTAAACAAGCTTTGCGCGTTGAAGTACGGAGTTGATTAAAAGAAAGCCACACGATTAGTAGCGAATGAAAAGCGGTTGTTGCATGTTGAACAGAAATAGGAATTCCGCCTGCAGTTTCAACCGAAGCTTGGAAGTTTGTACAAAGCCAGAATGCGCCCACGGACAGCCGGTTGATGGGGAATGGATCCGTTGTTGGTTTATTGAAGGGTGCATTTTTCCAAATGGTCTCGGTTCGAGCAGCGCACGCTTGCAGCAGCCGATCGTTCCAGTTGCAATTCTTCAGCGAGTCTGAAGGAGAAACGAAATCAACAACAATAACCAAACATTCGTTATCATTTTTAAGCCGCGATTTTATAAATGACAATCCCATGTTTATACACTGGTGCTGCGTAGCTGTTGTTGTGTCAAGTTGAAACTATGGGCATGTAACACCCGTGTGCGGTCCAGCCTATTATGTGGTCGGAAAATGGCACGTTCGCGAGGAGGCCGTGGGCGAACGAGTTGCGCGTGACTGTTGTCTCCATCACATGCGCAACACTGTTCTTCACAGTCCTATCTTTTTAGTTAAAAAATGCACAATCTGCAATGATTAGGTCATATACTCCGTACACTGGCGGAGACCGCCAACGGATAGATAGTCAGGCAGCAACGTGAACACGAGTTATCAAAATGATAATTGTGTTATTGAGCGCAGTCGGCAAACACCGACTGCCAGGTTGTGATTATCGGAGTAGCTAGTTCGAAATGCTATTCGACAGGACACCTACTTCTAACAACGGTATGCTTGTACAAACGCGGTTGATAGGCCTTCCGATAAACCTCATCTTATCCAGTAATAGACGTTTTCGGTTATAGTGGCGGTGGACGTTCAGGTACAAGGGCAAAGTTGTTTAAGCAAACAAACGGTGTGCCGCTTATAATATACCAAATATACTGCCCTCAACTGGTTTGCCCAGAGCGTATCGCAAATACTTCGGGCAGGTCTGTATGATGTTGAATGCAGTGGACGTGGTGGTTTCATCCGGGTCTGTAGATCAAGGCGTTCGGATTGATCGAGTTCGACTCCACACAGCGAAAACTTGATCAACGATATTACGACTTAGCATAACGACTTGAATGAATGAGATGCGGCTGGCAGTTACCACATCAGCTACGATCTATGAAAAGCTATAGCAACAGAGGTAATAGTGAATCAGAACTAAGACCTTGGGGTCACATGTGGACACAATTTCTAATCGCGTGTCCTTTGCTGTGACAGATCCAGAGAGACAACGTTATCCGCCTGTCTTGTACAATATTGGTTTTAGCTCCGATGCAAGCAATTTCCATACCAATAAACTTGATGTAATTAAGGCACGTGTTTTAGTGGTGCTTCTGTGGTTGCAGGCCGTGCACTGATAAATGCGTTGTATTAATCGGATGCATTGTAGCGTGGACGTGCAGGCAGTAGCCTCAAAATCGCCCGGTTTTTTGTTTATTCACACTTTATACCCGTTGTCAAGAGTCTGCAGTGGCCCATTGATGACGACACCTGACCACTAGTCACAGGGTCGCGGATTTCAGCCTGACTGTTACGATAGATACTACCTTCGTTTGGATGGCCTGGCGACATCCCACCTATTTCCGAATTAGTATGTTGCATAAAGACGAACACAGCATACTGTGAAAACGAGGAAACCAATTCTTTTGCTCACCTTAAAAGGTGCCCAATCTCCCCCCAAAGTAGATGCATACGTGCACCCACTTTAACAGGCATCACCTTGGGCAAGTGTTGCGTAGGTTTGTGAAAAAAAACATCAGAAAGTTAGGCAGCGGTATTGAAACCGGATGTCTGATGATGTACGGAGTTCAACTTTATGTGATTCGTTTGACGGACTAACAACGATATAGATGGCAAACGGCAGAAACTTTTGAAAACTCATTTACATACCTAGATTTGAGCGGAGGAACGCAATTTACTCCACGTACGAGTTAGTGTGTTGCGCGACAGGGAAACTCGATTAGAGCTTGCCGTTGCACATATTTAGAATGGGAGCATGGGCGGGTTTTACAGTGCTGCTACGATGTGTAACTTTCGATAACCGTAACAAACAAACTTTCGAGGTGTGTTTAGAAAAGTCCGCAGCGGTACGTTATAAATAACGCAGACCGTGGGTTCGAACCCTGCATTGCATACGGGTGCGAAGAACATAAAAAGTAAATTATACAAAAGAGAACCCCGCTGTGTCTGTCGGTTCGGTGATATAATATAACAACTGGGTTCGCCTTGGATGGGTGACAATGTGTAGGGAATTCTGCTGGTTGTACGACGTTCGTCAATTCAAGTCACGGTCACTGTAGTATCGCTGCCTGATTAATCCAGAGGAGGATGGAGCCGGTCTCGACAGTGTTGATTTGATAGAGGGAGGGAGAGAGCGAGTGAGCGTCAATAAACATGAATGCTATTTCCACGTGACCGCCAAACGGAAAGCCGGAGGTACCCATTTTCATCATGTGAAATTTATGCCATATTCACAAACACCAGGGATAGCATACGAAAACGTCTACAGCATGCAATCAGTGCGGTCAACTGACGAAGCGCACTAACCGTCACACATTCATACTCACGCTTGTTCATGTAAATCCAATTCTTTGATCATATCGTCTCTTTCGTTGACCAGTTTGACTAAGTCATGCAGTAACAAGTCCTCCCGACGCCGGTCGCTGTCCGTTTTCATAAAATCTGAAGTGCACGCAAACAAAAAAAGTTTAATTGTAGAATTCGCACGACTAGGTGGACCAGTCAGAGTTATCCTTGAACATGAAAACAACGTCCGGTATTTACCGCTGTGATCCACATTGACAATAACAAAAATAATTGGTTCCCACGTAAAACTCCAGGTTAATTTCGGATTTAAAAACAAACCTGAAAGTTCATAAAGGCCTATCGAAATAACAACCGAATCACGTTTGACGATGTGCGGAATACCTGTGCAAACGCAGTTGCAAACACAATTAGCTGACTATCTAGGCCGGGACTGACAACAACTGCAAGTCAGATTGAGCATACTGCATTACTGTCAGGCTTCGCCAATAGGTTGGTTGGCTAATCCAGCCATATTTCAGTTGGACAATATTCATGGTTGATTGACAAACACAAATACACTCTAGTTTATACTAACAGGGTTACCTGTCCAACTAAGCGTTGTGAACTTTCCATACAGGTAATTTCTCCAGTAGAGTTGCGTTACTCATTTGACTACTGAGTTCTGAACCGCGTCAGAAGACTGCAATTGTGGACAACAATATTCAGTTACCGAAAAAGTCCCGGGGCGACGGGTATTATATGGTAGAGCAGTGGATCACAACCTGTTTCGTTTGACCGTAGCACTCGCATTCTGATAAACTTTTTAGCGAGCCAATTTCGAAAAATGTTGGCTTTGATGGGTACCAAGATGAATACAACTGACGACATAATATTCAAGTATACACCGTTAGATGAAATGCACAAAAGCACACCCCTCACTGGTCTGCTGCTAAGTATGAATGTTATATTGTGATTATAATTCATCTTTAGCCTGTTCGATACCAAACTGTAATTCATTCCCAGGAAGTGATTTGTCGACCGAAACTATTGAAGTTATCTATCTATCCACTCTGACAATCTGTTCAGTAGTACCGTGGCATTGTGGTTAAGTCTTGCTTTTGTTAGTTGGGGTCGTTGATTTATCGTTACGCGTTACTCAATGTCTTCATGGAAGATCGTACAATCAGTCATTCAAAACGAAGGTGTCGTCTCCAGGAAGACTAACTGTTAAAAATTGTGCGAGGTTGTGGCTTTATTTGTAAAACAGACAACCTGTAAGATTCAATGCTTCCCGTCATCCCTGCCGCTTACGTTTTAGCTGGAGTTTATTTCTCCCCTTCCGTGATTACATGGCAGGCAAGGATCAGTATGAGCCACTGATGTATTGCTGTCCATGATACCAATTATGATCTGGCCGGTAGACAAGTTAAACACAAAGACCACGAGGAGTGGTGTAGAAACATACCTTCGACAGAAAGAATTTGGCGCAACTCTTCTCGTAACATCTGCGTTTTCCGTTTCAAATCATCCTCCTTTTCCCTGTTAACAAGTAAAAAGTTAGAAAAGATCGTTCACTCACATGATCGATAACTGATGAGCCCGATGAATGAGGGCATTCTTACGGCTAACCAACACAAACCATCGCCTGAGCAATTCCTCTTCCGCCGCGGATCCCGGTGCACGGACCATTTGGACGCGCAATCGCTGTTCCAGACTAGCTGCTTCTTCGTCCAGTTCGCGCTGGGCTTGGTCTAGCCCTTCTTGCTCATTCCGGATATATTCAGACAGAGAGGGATCGATGGGGACGGCTGTTGACGGGATAACCGCAGGTGACTGTACACTTCCGGCTGAAGGATCGCAGCCACGCACGTCTGAGAGAAAAGGAAATAGTTAAAAATCTCGAGTTAAAGGTTCTTGCTATTTCGATTCTGTGTCTGAACTAACAATATGAAGCCACAAAGCAGCCATTCACATGCCAAAATCCCCCATCACATCCGAACAATCAGGAACCCAAACCGATAAATCTCGAATCTTGCACGTAGTCTACGAAATGTTACACATTCGAATGGCACAATCAACTGACCAAAGTGCGTTTAAAAAGCGAGCGAAGGTCGACTGCCTTAGGCCGCCTTGATAGCCCGATGAAAACCTAAACATAGTTGTCCGTGTTAGGTCGTTTTTCATGCTAGTTGGTTAGATTGCAGATGTGTTGCCGCCAAGCCAAGCAGCATCATCAGTACAATTTGTGTGAAATGGTGAACACACTGAAAGTCAACAAAACGCAACAATTAGCAAAACGAATGAAAAAAAAACTGTTCAAAAGTTCACTTCCGAAGCCAGCAGACCCAGGCAATAAACGTATCAAAAGAACACCGCTGTCCACTGCATAAATTGTGCATGTCTGTGGAATACCACTGTTGAACCAAAAAGAGTCCAACTACACTGATTTCTTTATCAGAAATGCAAAAACAATTATCGGAACAATGAAAGAAGAACTTGTGTATCCTGGAAGGAACAGCATCGTCAAACTACCACCTGGCAAATACAATAATAAGAAACAGCGAACGACAGAAAAGGAAAACAAGAACCGTAACGGAACAGAAATGCCGTCTGGAAATTGCAAAACGATTGGACGGAGGTGAAAATAATGAATACCTTAAAGAAATTAAACAATGTAGGGCAAAACATCGAGATGAAGCCGAAGAATTCAACAATCGTGTACAAGAGTGTATGGTCTACAATGTTCACATGAAAGCACGAGCGATATTTTTTTTTATTTTTCGTCAATGTCCTCCGAACTCTTACCAAAAAGCGATGAATATGTGGAGTGTCTATTGTTTTGAGTAATCGTTTTGCGTGCATCTGAGTCATCAAAAATTGACGGGTTTTGCTCCTACATTTCTTACCGGCCCCAGTTCCACGACTAAGGTTTGAAACCCGTAACCAATGTTTCTAATTCACTATTGCCATTCAATGGTCCCTAGTAATCGTCTATAAGCTGCTATCTAACACGCAAGCAATCCGCCACGAACCTTGAGCCTAGATGCCATTCTGGCGCAAAAGGCTCGGCCGTTTAGGTTATTTTGAAGTTCGGTTAACTGTTGCCACCACCACATGGGACTAAGTACGTTTGTTGGACACGAGAATGTGCTCATTACTTACACAGGCACACTGTGCTCCGTGCACACACGTCTGAGACGCAAACCAAACGCAGTATGCGCACTTGTTTCATGTTCAATAAAATGATCAATGTTGACCCAAAATGATGAAAAACGCTTAAAAGAATAGTCAGTTGTTATATGCTGAAATCCACCAGGAAAGGCTGTTACCCCCGGAAAACCCTTAACCGGTTGCCGTGAAACGTGTGCCAACTAATCATGACGTGTAGTGTCTCATTATTATATTATTACGCACGTGTGAAAACGGACCAAAGAGTAACTCAGTACGACAAAACAACCAAACATACTAGAATTAGGCAAAATGCATCCGTCACATTAACATAATGATTGGAATCCACCAGGTGCGATAGTATGGTGCTGTTGACGGATTTCGTTATTCCACTGTTGAGCCAAGCTGGGTGATGTTCCCGGACCCGTTCAGATGGGCGTCTGGTCGTGCGGCCAACATAACTGGTTCCACAGAAACAAGTGAATGAGTATACACAAAACGAGGCGACAGAAACAGGCACTTTATCTTTCAGGCGTGGGCATAGAACCAGACTGGACGTAAAGTGGACACGCAACTTAGCGGCGTAAAATTTTGCATTAACCGTATTCGTGAGTTGAGCTTGGCTCAACAGTGGAATAACGAAATCCGTCAACAGCGCCATACTATTGCACCAGGTGGATTCCAATCATTATATTAATACTAGAATTAGTAGACGAAAACTAGGGATAAGAAATACAGCAATAATAACGAAAGAATTTTTTGTCAGTCCTACACCGTACGTGATTTTGACAATTGCCTCCTTAACAAAGAAGATTGTATAATAACAGCTACAGATGGCCACGACAACAAACCTGTCAGCACATAAGCCACTAGCTACGATTTGCAGCCCCATCCTTCAATATTTCTAGACAACGACACTCAGCATCTATTCTGGACCTCAACTGGAAATCCGGGTAGAATAAACTGAGGTCAAACGTTATGCTGACGTCTTCATGCTATCACGTCAAGTAATGAGCTGACCACTATGCTATTTTTCCAGTCACACTCAGGAAGTGTAAACAGAACAGGATATGATAGGTTTCGAGTAGGCGTGCGCGTGCCATCTTAATTGGAGATGAAGCTAATCCGCGTTAAAGGAGGCTATCTGTTCCGAACAGACGCTGAAGAACTTCATCGCTGTCCATGTGGTGCTGCCACCACATACACAGGGGGCAATGTCCCGCAGACGACTACCAAAAAACAGAGTCTACACATCATCGACATCTGGCGATCAGGTTTCGCAACAGTAGAACAGTAAACCATACATAATCGCGCCGTACATCATATCCTATATAGAGAGGTGAATGTCAAGCCGTTGCCAAAGGTGTCCATGGTTAACATACGGCAAGCGGGTTTAAGCGATAAGTGGGAAGATGTGTCCACTATACGCAGCGTAAATGATCAATCACAACCTGGCACCATCTCCAGTGTTAACCTCTCTAGAGACAACTAAAGACGCTAACTTATTGGTCAACAAGCGACTACTGTCGCTGATTCGAAATTTTCTCATATGGATACTTTAAAAGTTAACCAAACCTTCCGACTACTCATCAAAGATAAACAAAGCCACTCACACTATAGAGGTGAAAGCGAATCGCGGCGTGGAGATTCAAGAAATCCTTCCTTAGCAATTCACGCTCACGAAAATAACAGCACACAGTAAAACGGGTCAATACTCAAGCGCACAGTTAACCGTAGCTTACTAACTGACGTGGAGATTTCTCCCAAACTGAATCAAAGTGTTCGGACGAATCCACGTGGCAGATTTTGAGTATAAGGATGATCAGCCGATTATCGTGCACAAAATATAGGTATGAATTACCACTCTATTCATTTATAAATAACAAACTTTTTTCCACACGCAAAATCTATTATGATACTCACAATGCCAACTACTCAATCAATGTCTATCGATTACTGGATTCCTGTCCGCTGACAAACAGTCAAAATGTCAATAGAGTAGACCGTATGTTGGGGGCTAAATAGCTATTTGAGAGAGGTGAAACCGGTCCACGGAAGTATACGCTCCTCGTTTTGTTTAAATGACAGTCGAAATTTTTTGAGGGGCTAAATTATGTAAATAGGATACCCGGTAAATTCAGCTGAATAGTTCTGATATAGAGAGTTCCTGTTTCGAGTTAATGGACGCCAGACCTAGAAAGTATTCAAGATCATGAAGGATGTCCCAAATGAAAAATTTAACAACGACACATATGTACACCCATTAACTAATTAGCGTATACAAGTAGTTCGCATTAGATGAGCGTGAATACAAGCACGTGCGATTAAATCTGTCTGACACTGAAAACGTGCTGTAACAACAGGTTGAGGCAACCTGACAGCAATGTAGACTATTTCAACATGGTGTCTGGAATTTGTAGAACAAACGTGCTGTGAAAACCTAGTCGATCAACGCAGTCAAAACCGTAAAGCGCAAACTAATGATCGGCCAGTCCAAGGTCCAAATTCGAAAAGTAAGTCTGGATTGGAGAAACAACTCTGCGTTGTAACATCTGCCCTACATCGTGACATTCTAAATTCGCTGGTGAACCAACCGCATCATCACAATTTGCCGTGGTTACCAAGCAAGGGAAAACTGATTTCTTAAATATTCGTGAAATTTCATAAAAGCTTACAAATAACGTCATAAGAATAAGTGCTTGTTATGGCTCGGTTCTTTGCATTTTGCTTATGATGACGGAGCGAAGTCCGGAGACAAATTGATTTCGACTAGTGGAAAAAGTAAATCCATCAGAATACATCTTGCTAACCGAATACCATCGAATCAGAGAACTCAATTTCAATGACTAATTCATGCCATGTTTGCCTTAAATTCACCTGAGTTGGGGAAATACTTGAACTGATAATTCATCTCAATAAACGTCATAACGAGTGGTTTACAATGAGTAATGTTTTTATAACGGATATTACAGCGCATCCAAACACAGTTCGAAAAAAGGGGACTGTGAAAATGAAGAGTCAACAATTATGTGTAGCGTTGTTGATTTACAAAAATATCCACCAGAAAATTTATATCAAGGACCTCTTCTAATCAAAAACATCGCTTCAATGGGAGACCAAAATGGTACGAATACCGTAAGCGGTGCATCGATTACCAGACGACTTAGGAGATCAACAAAATCATGCAGGTTTGAAACATTGGTTTCCACTGATAAACTTGAAAAAAAGGCCAACAGTAGCACGTAAGATGTCTTGCACATTGACATTTCGTTCGAATCCCATCAGTTACTTTTGCGAAATTAACATACACATTATATAGTGAGGGAGCAAGCAGCTGGGCGAAATTGATCTAGTCACGTCTGAGACAGTCAGTCAGGTGACTAAAGCGGAAGCAGCAAGATGCAACTGAAGCATACTCATTAACAAGAACATGAAATAGAATAGCTGTGGGTCGAAAGGGTAATAGCAGTCTAAGGAGAAAGATGGTTAAAAATCCATACGGATTGAATGGAAATGGTGAAATATGGTTAGAAAATCCATACAGATCAAACAGAATTAAGAGAATGTTCATCGATTTACACCAATTAGAAAGATGGCGCAATATGGATTTCGGATGGATGGGGGTGGTCTAATAGTTGTTAGATTGTATGAAGAATACATCGGTCTAAAAAATTTGGGTTTGGAAAAAAATGAAAGTAAAATGGAAACAAAGAGTACCAGTTGCATTTTTATCAACATAGCGCAAGGCTAGTCACCACACACACAGGGTGAGATTCAGCTGATGTATTGAAACAGCTTATGCAATATTGAAAGCCTGCTTTAGTTTGGGTCTAAAGGCGGTTCTTGGGTCCACTGAATGCCCGGTCTGCAGAAGGTATTTTGTAATGGTACGATTTTGCCTAGCTGCCTGCTCCCACACTATATAATGTGTATGTTAATTTCGCAAACGTAACCACGAACGAAATGTCAATGCGCAAGGCATCTTACACGCTACTGTTGGCCTTTTTCAAAATCATACAAATTTAGTTCTTCGTCAGTGAGTTTACGTGTACGAATGTCAGACTCCGATTCAAGCGCATGTTTGCAAACCAGCAGTAACATTGTGGTGCTGATGTCTAAAGACAATGTATAGCGCGTTGGCGAAACAAATTCTCCGAGATACAAGGCTGGGCAGTCTTTGTGGATAGTCTGGACCTCACAGTTACCAGAATCCCTCTTAGCAATGGTAGGAAAAACGTCAGCTCCATAATAAAGGCTGAATAAAACGTACCGAATCGATCATCGAACAGTATTACAGTTTCTAATAATGACTGTCGTCGGATCGTTACGTTCATTCTGCCTTTGATGAGTGCAAATCAGATGATCAGAGAACACATGCTCAGCAGGCAGGTTCATTAAGGAAGCAGGACATTAACTGTTGTATGAATTGAGTTGCGCCACAAAATGCCAACAATGCCGGAGAAGAAGCTAGGTAGCCTAATGCGAGGCCCAACAACCGCCTCCCGACAACTGTAACAATAACCAATACGCCTGCTGTGTCGTATGAACGGAGAGGATAGAATGTTAGCGGGAAATGCAAGAAAACGGACGGTGTGGTATGAAGAGCTAGAGATATGATGAAGAAAGGTTTGCATTCCGGCAATGAGAGTGTTCACCATCAGCATGAAAGGGTGAACCCGGTTTAGTGGTCCATGAATCGCAAACAAAAGGAGTCCGAGAACACTTCCATGAAAATGGTGCACGAATGGCTGGGATGATCACTAAATCGAACAGAACTATAAAAATTGGTTCAACGATATGGATGATCGAACGTCATGAATAGGCCGTAAGAGTAAGGCTGTAACACGTACAGGTGATGACGCACAGTTAATATACTGATCAAATTTAGGGTTCTGTTGAGTAAACCTGTGTTCTCGATAACAAACATGCACGTCAGATCAGGTCACACAACTGAAGATGCACTTTCGATATGTCCAAAGCGAAAAACTGTCAGTCAAGATGAGGTAGATTTTCAGGATATTCCAAACGAATCTGCTGGTATTCCTACGAATTTCAGGTTTATTGCTCTAGGTAAAAATAACAGCAAATCCTAGATCATGAAACTTAGGAAAATGCAATACAGTCAAGTGCTGAAAACCATATATAATTGACATGTAAGTGACCAATTGGATGTCCAGTTTAGAAACGGAACACCCGACTGGAGAAACAAATGTATTGCCATCTGTCCACGTTCGACGCTCATTAGATGAATCGTACTGCTGTATGTGACACCGCGCACAATTCATGGCGGCGAATAGAACATTTATGTGGTATTATAAATGAGTGTCCGCCATACCCCAGTGAAACTGCTTGCTATGATTTCACTATGACTTTTTCCTTATCACGTTCAAGAATAGTTCAAGCCTGAACACTATTCGGCGAACCCGATTCCAAATAATACGATTCCGTTTCTTTGAGCCGCACACATGAAACAGCATGAAGTTAGAACCGACGTCTACAAGTCTATCTTGTGAAAATCGGCACAGTTACGAAGGCAATGTCCTGGAACCTATCACATCAACATTCCCAGAGGCATACTTGAGGCATAAGTATGAACCATATGTTTGCAAAGTATCCGGTACAAACTGAACAGCAGTGATTGTGATCACGTGAACCGCTTGCATTTTGAGATACCTTTAAAAGGGGTTAGTATTGATAAGCTGTATTGCTGACTGACCAATTGGAAAGCATGGAAATTATTGACGACAGCCACATTCGAATGATGACAATATGCAACGGCCCCGTATGCCGGTTATGATGTCATGTTGGTATACAAAACGCTCATCAACTTAAGTTAAGAAGGACTAAGTCAGAATAACACAAAATGTTTCGATACAGTGGTTCATACGAAACCTTCGGTCAAACGCCTATCCAGTTAGGTAGATGGTGAAGCTCACACATATTTTTTACGCTGAAAAATTGCTCATTTCATATGCGACTCGTTAATTTGTTGAAAGGCACAACGGAAACAGTGGTTGGAACGGCATCGTTTCCTTAATCTTTTTCAGTTTTGAATCGTACTTGTGGGCTTCGTTGATTCTGAAAATTGTCGACGAAGTTGCAAAGCAGCAAATTAGTACAAATGTGCAACAAAAGTGAGAAAAATATTGATGCAAAATCAATCGAGGTTCACGAAAAATCAAAGATATCCGAACCAAATTGAGTAAGGATGAAGTCAAACAGTTTGGTCGTCGTTTTTTACACGTTACTGGTAACGTTTTGTTATTCTCAATCTATTTATCAAAAAGTTTGCGGATACAAGCCCAGCGCCGACTGCGACACAGTGACATTTAGGATGTGGTGTGGATGGTTGCAACCCCCCCATTCAAGTAGATAGCACCTATCAACCTTGCTCAGCGGCACAGTCAAGGCTTTCATAGATCGTGGTCATTTAATCGCTTGGTCTGTACACCATAGTACGTCCGGTCTCCATTTTTTGTTCGTTTATAAAACTATACCATATATACTACATGTGTATCTACAGGGCATATTAAAATGTTAATGTTTTACTAAAACAAGTAATAATGATAGCCAGGCAAGTAAAATGCCATTTACTGTGGTGTACCAGAGTGATAAGAGGACTTAAAAGCTTTTGGTTAACTGTAAAGTAACTGAAGTCAGATTGGACAGTGGTAACCCCTAGTCATCACGATTTCCAAAGTTTGCACGGTTTCGATTCATCCATTGAATCATTGTTTAACAAGACGACATTACGAATAAGCAATACTGAACGGCTGCCGTACACACCCAGATTGAACGACCGACCGTTCGACCAATCATGCGGCGGCTGCAGTTGGCTACGGTGAGGTAAACATGCAATGCAAATGAGAACGGACTAACTGAGCCTAAATTCAGCAAATCGTTAACCGCCTACGCCATCAGAGTAACTTTTCAAGCCAGAAAACAGTAAACGCATCGTCTATTATTGAATCGCCTCCCTACGCTAAGTAGTCACCTGAGCGCCATCAGCGGCAAACACTGGGCCCGGTGGTTGATTGCTAACCTGACGGAATGAAACAAAAAAAACTACCCCGTAAGTATGTGTTCCTGCGAACGTAAGAAAGTTAGCCCGAACCTATCACATGGTAGGGCTGAAGATTCTTCAGGGATAAAAATGAACAGAAATACGTTCATACGGCGTTGAGGACTAGCATCACCGTTCAATGCATCAAACCTAGAAAAAAGTGCACCGGACGGTCCGGATACGAAATTAAGACGTACACCACCAAAGTGTTGCAATTATTATGTTATTATGTACCAGTGAGTTCAAATGAGCGTTGATCTCCGGACATTCCTGATTAATTGGTTAGTTAATGCAGATCATCAGCTATATGCATCAATGAATACGACTATCTGAGCGGTGGAGGCCTACTGGCAGAATATGAGAAAAATACATGAGAAAAATAGTAAGACTCCTTTAGCTATTGAAATACTCCAAATAGACCACTCGAGGGGTGACCGTCTAAGTGACATGGCTGACGTCGAACGACAATCAAAAACTGGACACAACACGAGCAGGAATTCTAATGAGCACGCATAATCGGTCAATGTTTTGTAATTGCATGTCTATAGTACGACCTAATCAATCGAAGTGAACAAACAGAGGAAACAAAAAGACACAGTAAAAGAACTAGACGCAGATACAAGAACGGTCGCTCACCTGCATTCTCCGAATCGTCGGGTGTCCGGGTCTGTGAGAGAATCTGAGAGACAAAAAACCAACAGACAGAGATTTACACAATTATCAAAGATGAAAAATACTTCGGAACTAATGCGTGGCTATTCAATAATGGTTCCTGGAGTGGAGTGAAAAAACTGCCAATATTTCTTACAAGGGCTTAAGAAATCTCAATGATAATTAGAATCACGACAAAGTAGACGAATTCGTTTTTACATACTCGCCATTGTATCAGTTACGTTGCATCCCTAGCAAAAGCAGTCAATACGAACATGTTATGACCGTTCAAGTGTGGTGATTCCTTTTCAATGAATTTAGTTCAAATCAAGAGCCACCTCACGTTTTTAATACCATTAGAACAGGCAACAGGAGATTTTTCAATAATTCCAAACAGAGTCATGTAAAGCGGCCAACGCAGTGATAGAAAAAACCGGTATTCGAAATGCGACAGTCAGTTGAGAGTGATTGCCATCAGCCAAGAACCCTATAGTGCATAGACTTGCAAAATAGCAGTAACCGTGCACTTTAAAGTTATCCCTAAATGTCCGAACGAACATTCATGATGTGTTTCACTACGGATCATCTTGTGGAGCGTTAATAATGTAGGCGAACTAAAACACGACTTGCAACTGATGATTGCTTTCTAGTTGCCAGCTCACCAAAAGTCAAGTGAAAAGGATAGATTCACATTCAAAATAAATCGATCGCCGAAATATAAGTAGATGTATATAAGTTCGTATTTATTCATTTTGTGTCCTACTGCTTTTTGTGTAGCAATTTAGGTTTGTCTAAAATATTTACTCCAATTCATAACGATGCCCACGGTAAACCCTTACCAATCTCTTTGTGAGACTGTGAAAGCTTATTACGGCGTATCATCAAAATTTTTCAAATATTTTAATTCAATTTGAACATCACCCACAATTGATCGCAGCTGTCACATTCCCATAGACTATCCAGTCGGCCCCTTTCGAAGAGAAGCATTAGACTCGAGTTTCGCTCTCATGACACGACACTACAGATTAATACGTAACAATGAACATAAAATTGAAGTTATCAATTTGCAGAAGTGCATTGATTCGAATTTGGGTGCAAAATATGGCTAAAGGCCACCTAAAAAATTTGGTGTATAAACAACAAAATTCGTGCAAAAATCATAAATATCATTACCACCGTCAGGATTTGAACACTGATTACGCTTGCATTGTGCAATTGTGATGACCAATGAACCATTGACTCCACAATAGGCACGACTGAGTCATCACAACTGAGTGTCCAAATACTCTCGCTTACTGGTAATTATCATGTCAGCCCATTATCTCAATAGGAGACACAGATACCCGCCTATTAACTCTAACTGTGAACCCACAACTTCCCTTAGAATTGAAATCACAAAAGCCACTGAAATTGAACAATATTTCGAATGGTGATAAGTATTACGGGATTTCAATTGATGTAAAGTGAATATCATTCACAACTGACCCTGACTGTGACGAGTTCTATTAAGAGCGAAACCTGAGTCCCTTTGAAAACAGTCAGCTGAAAAGTTTATAAGAATGCGAAAGCTGTCATCAGTTGTGAGTGACGCTCAATGTGTTGAAACTGTCTCACTAACTTACGAAAATCAGCGACATCAAACGCAGTCGACATCATACACAAAACTAACTGACGACTATTGGAGTGTCTCGAGCAAAAACCTTGGGATAGCATCAAGCTTCAATTGTTTAAAAGCTGAATGTGTTGGACTAATTCAGCGCGTTTGCTGCAAACAAACCCCCCAAATATCGAGAACACACTTAACACAAACATCTAAACATAGAATCCCGGTTCCTTTTTGGCTGACTCAACATTTCTATAATAACACAGACGAACGAACAGTATGACAATTACTGAATTCGAAGTAAATGTGAAATTTCCGGTCTCGACTTGATCCAAACCAGCAGAAAATACTGAGTGGTTGTTTGAAAAAACAAAGACTGCTTATTCGTCTAACCTGAGGTCGTCTGATTCGTCGTATAAATTTTACCTTTTCCTTCTTATACATATGCATAGACATATTTCTAGCTCGATAAATGCTAACCACCAGATGCCACAGTTCCTCATCCTCTGAACAACGAAAGAGCGAGAATTTGTGACAACAAAAATGTCATCTGAACAACAACTCACATTTAAGAAGTGAGAGTTAGCTTAGAGTAGTTCTAAAATCTTGACATCCGGTTTTTAGATGCGTAGAGGTGGATTGTGTGGACGAATTCTGATGGCATCAGTAGAACCCAGACCATCACATATTACTGTCTTCAACAGGATGATTTTTAACGTGTCTGTCTAAACAATGAACACCATGACAACAATACGACCTTTAAACGAAAGTGACATAACCGAGGTAAGCAAATTCTGCATGACTGGCACCAGACAGGCCATCCCAAAGTACTTTGTCAAAACTGGTACAAAAGGTCATCTTCTCTACTTTTATTTAACGTGTAACTAATGGCGAAAGCAAAGTAACAAGATTCGATTGTTCGTTCACGAAGAGATTCATCAATATTTGATTGAGATATGGAATAAACGGGCAAATTGTATTATTTTTATTTCCACGATTACCAAGGAAAAACCGATGGAAACTTCCAGAAACGGTCTAGAAGTTGTTCTAATCTATTTTCCTAAATGGATGTGGTGATCAGGCTTGTACACTGCATTGGTTCAGAGGGCTATGCTGACTAGGACTCCGGTCCTTCCCGGTGCATCCATGTCAGACAGAGCAAAGGGCAGTAATCAGACGAAAAGCAGTCACACTTGTAGGGTCGTATCCAGCACTACTGACAGCATAGGAGTGCCTATATAGTAAAGCACGATTCTATGAACATACAACAGAACGTGTTTTTTTTACAGTTGCGGCACTAATGTTTTCCGAATCAAAAAGAAGGGGTTTGGAAAAGATATTCTGCGCGTCGGAAACGCGAGTCTACGATTCTAGCGCCGTTATTCACTTGAGGTCACATCTAGATAACTGTCGATCCAAGCGCTTCTTTTTCCGGGTTTCTGGTGACGAAGAAGCTGAATCTTGTGGTCAAGCTGGAGTGAGAACTGCACTAAATTCTGGAGCAGAATGTTTTCTCGATTGAATTTCAGTGAACAATCGTCAAGCTCAATACATTGGTTAGTACGTCAGCGTAACTCAAGAAAGCGTTGTACATTCAATATACAGACGTACGCTCCAACGGATAGTTGTTCAGATGCTACCGAGGATGCGTTCTACAACGTCTCCGCCGGCTTTCTGAGACAAGCTAAACATTCTGATATCATCATACTAACGGGTGATTTTAATGTTCAGCTCGGTCGTCTTTCTCCAGACGAGGAACGGCTAGTGTCCGGGCACAACGCACTGACAATGACGAAAGACTAGTGCAGCTGTGCGTTTCTCACAGTGTCTGTTTCGAGCACCGCAGTTCAACACAGGAGGAGGCATTATGTTATATGGAGATCACCTTGTGCTTCTCAGTCATGGACACAACTCGATAACCTAGCAGTCAGTTATAAGCTGAACCACTGTGTTAAAGACTGTTGTGCATTTTGGAGGAACCACCTGAATTTGGACCGTGCTGCAGTGTGTGCCCCTTTTGTTCTGTCAACAGCTCAGAAGTTATAGATTCGTAAATGGAGGATAACTAACTGGCATTCAAGCGGGGTGAGTGTTAAGAACGCTTACCAGGAAGCATTGCTGAACAAGTTACCCAGTTGGAGTAAGATGAAACGAACGAACACTGGCAACAAATCACAACAGCAATGTAAACTTGTTGCGAAAAAGTGTGTTCCAAAATAGCTGTGCAGCTGCGACAGAACTACATTTCCGTCATGTCAATAAACCTGATGAACAAGAATCGATTCCACCTAGCTCTGAATGTGACGAGGAACGTTCATAAAAAGCCTGCGCAAAGACTGTGAACACTATTTGGTTAAACAGTCAAAAGAGAATAAAAGAACCTTTTTATGTGGGTAGAGAAGAAAGTTGTTTTCCCTGATCCGTGGTTGTACTGGCCGTCGAATCAGTATTATTGAGACTATATGCAAAAAAGATGGCCCACTAATCACCAGCCAATCGCGCCGACTTGACAGGTGGGCTGGACATTTTGAGGAACGGTTCAACTGGCCTCAACCAGATCTTGTGGACGACGGGACCTGAATGATCAGTTATTGCGTTCCGAACAGCCCACTGTTGTAAGCGGAGATGTTCCTAGAGCTTAGGTTACTGAAGTGTAATCGGGCTCCGGAATCACACCTCTATCCTTCTCTTTTCAAGAGTGCTAGGTAGGGGTTGATATATGAACTGACAAAACACATCCAGACGATTTGCGAAACTGAGGACGTACCTCGTGACTGGTGCCTATCAACAATAACTCCAGTTTTCAAAAAGAAGGCCCAGAGTCTGTGACAATCACAAAAGCATTTGTCAAGTGTCCGTTGCGTCCGCCACATATTACGTCGGTTCATTAAGCCCAGAGAAAGCCAGGTATCTGAAGAAAAGATAAAATTCCGGTCGAGTCGGAAAGATGTTGATTACATTCTAACCTTGCGACACTCTTGTAGACAGCCGACAGTGGTGGAACTTTTAAGCGGAAAGGCTGTCCTCAATTCCGTTGTTGTTTGTAACGTGTTCCAGTACTGGCCCCTTCGCGACAGAGTTCCAGGAAAATACACGAATCTGTTGAGATCACTGTATGTCCATTCTCCAAACATGGTGACGGTTTGTAAACATATGACTCGGATGTTCATCATTTCTAATGGTGTTCAACAGGGATGTCTGATCTTTTCCTAAATGATAAATTTCGACATGGACAACATTATGGAAGGTTTGTTTGAGGAATCCAATGAGCTAGGTGTTGAGTTTCTTCCTGGCGCCAAACTGACCGACATGGAGTATGCAGATGACTTGGCATGAACAGCACTTCCGCCTAAGACGCGTGTGGAATACACTATGCACCTTCGAAGTGATGCTTCAAGACTGGGGCATTCGCACTCTTACCTTCTTTGTTGTAGAGAATCCGCCTGAGACTGTGGATAGTTTCGCACAAATAGGCAGCAATATCTCGTCAGCCAGTAATATTGCTGATGAGAAGTCAACAAAGCACGAGTTGCCCTCATCAGCCTGCGTCATCCATCGCGTCGAAAAGACGTTCGGTTGTCGCTGAAAGGAAGGGTTTATAATATTTGTGTCCGTCTTGTTTTGTTCTATGGTTCGGAAACGTGGTCTGTTAGCGAAGAAGATATCAACAAACCTGTTGCGTCTAATCATTCGTGTCTCCGCCAATTAGCCCATATCGAGTGGACTGATCGCATAAGCAATACGATCGTTCACCGACGCGTATTCCGGAACTCTCGGGATGTGCGATCAATTGGTTAATTAATCGCATTGCACAACCTGCGATGGTTGGGTCGCGTACTCCGCATGTCACCTGAGTGTTTGCCGTATCGGGCATTTCTGTGACTACAAACAGTTGAGTGAAACCGCGTGGTGGTCAAGCAACACCGTGGTCACAAAATATGAAGATCGTGATTGTTCCATTAAGCTAACTGGGTAGGTGTCACCCGCCTAGTTGTGGTCCTCGTGGTTACTCAAATCGCTGAATAGAAACGCTATCGGAGATGGCAATGTTTCGCAGTTGATGGCGCACCTGCATTCGTACTATTCCGAGTTCTTCTCTTTGGCGTTCTTACATGATTATTTTACTCCATAGCCTTTTCCGTAACGTTTCTTCTTCTAGGATATGCCCTGTCACCGTTTTGGTGAGCGCCCGTCTGAGTCTCAGTACATTCTGATCAGGTTCATGGGTGTTATGATGATGTTGTGATTATTTTGACGTGGCATTGTTTGAATGATTAGCCGAAATGGACAGTTTGTAAAAGTTCACTTCCGCTATCGATGACAGCATTTTTTGTGTGCCGAACAGAAAAGCCTATGTTCCTTATAGTATCGCTTACAATCCTTTCTAGGAATATCGGGCTTATGTTTTCTGGTATTGCTTTGTACGATGCTGGTTGTACGTGGGATTGAATAGATAGGTAAACATCCTTAGGATAATTTTGGTTTGTACAATTGACTTTCTCGATCATATAATTCAAAATTTAAATCTAACACAATAAGTCAGTACAACTTTAGACATTCCTAAAACGAAATGTATTCATAGGGACTTATGGAACATACTGGGATATAACAGAGGGAAGATGAATGCGGAAGACTTGTGGGTGAAGGCAACCGAAAGAATCCCGGTGCTATGAGGATTTTACAAATAAAATCTGATCACTAAGTGATCGCATTCACGGAATAAACTGGATGGATTACATCACGTAATTTGTAGGAACGAAGGTGGAAAAGGCATAACCATGTTAGTAAAAATATCAGAAACAAGTTTAATTGACGAGCTTGATAGTAGAGTACAGAAAAGTTATGTTAAAGTGCCTTTAACAACACGAATAATAATGTTGCTCGTCGACGTGAAATGCATACGGGGTGAGAGGTGCTCAAAAAGTTCGGGTTTCTAAAACCGACGCCACACAATTCGCAATCGATGTTTGCGAATACACTAATAAATCAATATCGAAGCGTCAACTGATTATATATATATACATACATATATATATCCACAGGAAATCGCGTAGAAGCTACGTGGGTAAATTGTTGAAACAAAAGGCTACGGAAGGTGTTCATAAGCGTAGAACAATACAATAAACGTCAGAGTGAATGGGACAACTTGATTCACATTAAGTGCACGTGAGGAAGGCCTATCGCACTGTATTAAGAGATTACGTAAAGTGCAACTGTTGTGCACAGGTATGAGGGAAGAATTGAATCTTACAATATCAGGGAATCTGTTTTAAATAGGCTGACATAGGTTATTTAAAATGGAAACTGGTGTTCGTAAACATAACGAAATGGTTTACACGTGCACAGCGATGATAATTTACTATGCCGCACAAGCTTCGACATCCACTGCACGAATAAGCTGACCGGATATCCGCAAACGCTGCCAGTTCAACGTGAGTATGCGATGGGACAAACTAAAAGTTTTCGCACAACCTACCACATGCACCCATCCATATAAGATTCAAGGTCAGATGAGGCACTGTATAAATTTGATAACAACATACAAACTTTGTTTATTTCGTCCAGTGAAAGATACTCAACCTAACTTGGTACTATTTATTAGCATGTTGAGTGAGACACATTCTGACCGAGAGAGAAGCATGATCTGCATATCAGCAGTTTTCACGCGAAACAGCCCGCTACCATAACCTGTTAAACACACAGTTAAACAAAAACGGATATCGACAACTGGTACCGCAACACAGGTATAAAGGATACATGGTTCGACTCGATCCAGTTTGATAAGCCGTATGCTTATGTGTTCTTTGCTGAATGTCGATTATACTTCACCTTAGCATTCCTCAAGCGTGCTTGCGTGTCACTTACGATAACACATGGGTACACATTAAATGGAAAACAATGTGAATGATTGAGAGAAACGCAGATCAATTTTAAACAGGGCGATGTTCTTGTTATAGTTCACTAACACAAGGACATCAGGAAAAGGGTAATCTTTAAAACAGCCGACTCGTCTTTTTGACGACTTCATCAATGAATTATAAAAGGTTACATCCGTTAATCATAAGCAAAACATTAGATAATGTTGTTCCGTCTGAAGAAGGTGACCAACGTGCGTCTTTGTATTCGATGGAGACCACTTAAAGCAACTGGAAAACTATCATCGAAGAAAATTCAATGAACTTGCACCAAACAGGTGTTCAGCACATGACACTTTTCCGTAATTAACTTCCAAGTCAGCAAAGCCATAGAGATAATTTTGCACCTACCAACCGTTTCGATGGTAGAGAACTCAATGAAACGGTCCCAAAAGGAAGTTAACGTATCAAAATGGACACTTAACAAACAATTAAGAAAGCTTACTCTACAGCTACGCATATCTGAAAAATGGAAGCCGGTAGGTTCGGTGAAGTTTACGAACAACAGGGACCACAGTTACTGATCATGCACATGTGATATAACTGAGTCGAGTACCCGATTAATGAAATCGTTCAATTTTGGAACTGTTAGAGTGCGTGATATGAGGGGCTCATGGCCATGTTCCTGTAAAGTAACTCCTTCTAATTATGGTTTGGTTACCTTGTTCACTTGAAAGTCTTTGTTTTTAAACGTTTGAAAACAAACGCTAACAATCCGTAGCTTTTAAGGGTTATTTCCCTCAAAAAGAGAAGTACCGTAGAAAAGTCCCCTTTTTCTATTTAGCTAACTTGTTCATTGTTTTTTTCAGCCTCCATAATAACCTACCTAGAGAGCTATGAGGATCAATTCATGAAGGCAAAGTATTTTTTTTTGCGTGTGTGCCGAAATTCTTCATCTTGCGTTAGCTTTCGGATTACTAAGCCAGTTGGGAGCTGCTGTTCATTCAATCACAAATACATCTCTCAGTTGAACGACATTGGGATAAGTTTTACAATAATCGTTTGGTACGAAACAGAGATAGTCAATAAGCACGAAATGAGACCAGCTGACAGGTTCAAATCTATCGCCTCAGATAAACCGTTGCTTGGTTCGTGTGCGCCAAACAGCAAATGGTGTGAATCCGTTCGAAAACAGTATTCGGACGAACGGCCGTCAATGACATGATTGTCCTAAGAGATATTCATGTGAGATAGGACTGCGTATAAATTACCAGTCAGATTTTATCACCATTTGGTACGGTTATAGTGGAGCAAATAACAGGAAAAGTCAATGAAGTAAAAAGATGGTGTCGATCGACAAAGGTTTCTGGGTATCCAGAATCAAAATTCCACACACCTACAACTTGGCCGTTCTAACGTCAGTACTCAGTCAGTTCCCGAGCGACTCTACGATACTCAGTTATGCTTCGAGTTGCATTCTCCTTTGATTTGCCAGTAGGTCTAGAAATGAACCAATTTTAGAAGCGAAAGCGACTACAGTCCTACAGTATGCGAAACCATTCGGTCCAGGTAATTAAAACAGACGTTCTAAGGAAACAAGATCAAGTAATCGAGCAGACCATGTTAATCAGTGGATCTTCGTTGGTCAGCATGTTGAATTCCACGGAATCGTGCTCAGTCAAGTGAGCGAATGATAGTCACACGCTGAAACGGTAACCAGACGAACGACCGGTATTTGGGAAGTCACGAAAGTCATTGATACCAAGACGGAAACAATGATAAATTGATAGAAACTTAGGGATTTAGATTATCAAGAGTTGAGTGAGCGGAAATGCCCGTACGACTACGAACGCTCCTTAAGTTGAAGTAATACATTGCTTTGTTTGCTTTAGGTGAGTGAATATCTCATCAGCGGATGTAGACATTAGTGAAGCAAGCCCACGACAGGCCAATTGAGATCAGTGGTCTGCATTCATTGCAGACGATAAGGTAGGCTATCAAACTGGAGCCATTGCGTTCGGCAAGCTGTCTCCAAAATGACAAGGTCAAGTCCAGGAACTGTACAAAAGCCGCTCTACTTAGCATGTCAATGATTGTGTTGGGCGAAAAGTTTACAACAATAGTTGAAACTCCAAGGGGTAGGAGGTTAATAGTTAGGTGAAATAGTGAATTAAAAACTTTTTGAAGAAAAAAAAAAAGAAACGGATCGGATGGCGAATTAATCATCGTATTTGAATAGTTGACCAATAAGTGTTAAATATTTTATTCCGTTCCACATGGGACCAAGATACAGCAATGATATGCGGCGGACTAACGTAACCGAATAAGATGAACAGTCAGTGACGGACTGCAGAATAAACGTCAGAAATTTGTAACTTAAACATAGAACAACTGCCTATATACTTGCATAATAAAACAGGGTGTGAACCGACAAAACAACCTTTCATAATGCATCGATGCAGTAGAAGAGGTATTGTAAATATACAGGCAAAGTTGGCCAGTACTTCCGACGACGAGGACGATACATATAGGCTGATGAAGGAATCTGATTGTTAAATACGACACAATGAGTGCGAAACTTTTAAACAACGTACCTGTGATCCGCGTTGTGGAGTACCACACACCGGATGTTTTGGACTGAAATGATGCTCGCCTATCCGAATTGGGACTGGGGCCATGGCACCTCGACCTGAGGCGAACAAGTTTAGTTGAGACAGTTTTAGCCTGCGAACTTTAAGCGCTTCCGGCTGGTCTTTGGGACGTGCATCCGGCGAAGCTGATGGGCGGCTGGGTAACTGTGACTGCAAGACACCATTCCCAGGAGATTGGATCCCATTGGGGACAAAAATAGTGCCTGGACATCGAAAAATGAGTGCTAATCACGCTATCACAAAGGTATTTCCGATCCTCATCGAATTAGTAGGGCTGAACAAGGACACCCAAGTTAAAACACAACAGATTCCTGAGTACGGTGGAGACCACCGGATGAAAAAATAATCGTAATAGACTGTTGCAAAATCTTTTTTAATGACACCCTCATTGCAACGGCCAACAGTGAACACTGTATTCACCTTTGGAAGCGGTTGGAGTGAAATTTTGCAGACCAGAACCACAAAACAATCGTCAACCATACATTTCAAAATATAAAAAAATTTCGGAATGCACAACTGATAATTTACCCAAACTTTTACAGAGACCTGCGAGTTACTCTTGACTACGAATATGCGCAGTATATCCAGAGTAAACATCAAGCCTGTGAAATTACAAATCTAGCAGCTACATCTCTGGATATTTTTAATCACGAAGAGACTCAGTAGTGACAATGCCAGGCCATCGCTGCTGATTCGGTTTAAGTTTGGGCAATCTGAAATTATTCGGTCCACATATGGTCATACATGTCAAACAATAGAGAGCGACTTGAGGAGACTTGTTTTTTTTTAAAATATCACATGTAGGGGACCAATTACGACCAAGCTAATTAAACACAAACAAAAGCAATCAAGCTAAACGGAATCAGAATTTTCGATCGTACAGGTTGCAGGTAGCGTTGTTATCACCGCATTTTCTTAAGTTCAGGGAGCAAGAATAAACAGTTGTACTACTGATAGTGAGGTTACCGATATGCATGCTATTCTATCTGCATCAGTAATGAGGTGTACTGCAGAAAGACTTGCCAAACGAAACATAGAATGAGTAGACACTCTTAAATGTGCACAAACCGTGGAAGTCACCCTTAGGTGTTCTGCTCTAACCATAAGCCTATTGACATTAACTGAGCTATCGGCAGACAAACAAGCAAACCCCCTTTTTGTGTTTTATTGAGAAACAATTGTACGCACACTTGTGAGAAGTTGACTCTTTCAACTTTGTATGCGACCATGTTTTTGCAAGTCTGCTACCGTGTAATAGGATTGTGCGCAAATAAATCGCTTCGAACGAACTGTTTTAGCGAGACATTTCGATGAACGGTCTTGTTCTGCTCGTCCACTAATGATTGTCCTGTCCAATGCTTTACCGTATCCCGGCTACTCAGCTGCACACGACTGACGAGAATCGCTCAACAATGGATGTGTTGAAGTTTTTCTGGTAGGTTTGTCGTCTTTTGTCTGGTACGATGCGGAGAGATGGATCCGTTGTGGCATGTTTAGTTTGTCTGTAGAAAGCCGATCCTGAATTTGATGTATGCAGTAAACGATCACGGTGTATCATATACCATAACTACACATGAAATGTTTGCTTTCTTCCTTTCTATAACTATCATTGCTTATCAGTTACAACATTCTTCTTGATATTGTTTGACACGTTTTAACCTTCATCTGAACCCGATGGTTTAAGTGAGCTTATTTCCTGTTGACTGGTGGCTGTTTGTGGACGCGTGTTTAATCACTTCATTTTTTTAACTCCGTTGCTGGATAATTTGTGTTGATTCACATTCAAAGAGAGGCAGTACCCTTATTGCAATTTTACTAAACAGTACCGTGTAAATTCCAATCCCTTCGATCGTAATTTCTGACGTTTTCTGGACTTGGGAGATAGTCCCGTTAACCCGACTGTCTGAATAAGCGTTATTGGAATTGTCGAGTACGCGTTGTTAAGTGAATTGCCCTAAATCGTCAGGAGCGATTTTTACACTGAATGTAACATTGTTTTCGGAATTTGTAATCAATTCGCCTATCCAACACAGGCGACCAAATGTAGCTATCTGTACTTTACAGTCGTAGATGCAACTGGAATTCCTGAAACAGACGTATGATCACTGAGTAGAACTGCTTGAATAATCATTACAGAACACAACAGATATACGCATCCTCGATGAGGTCAACTCAAACGATGAATCAAAAGAAAGGCAAAAGACATCATGCCAATCGATTTCACACACAAATGCAAGATAATTTAAGCACCGCAAACCCGGATATACCATGAAATGGATATTCAAACAGTCAAAAAATAGCTATGTGAGTTAACCGACGTCACATCAAATGTTCATGAAAAGCGCATAAAGCATGTAGTGCAAGCATAACAAATGTGTGATATGGTTAGCCAGCAGTACATCGAAAGCGCATAAACCTTACCATCAGAATTGAAACGCATCAAGCTCCTCCGATGAGACTTTCGACGTCCTCGATTCGACGAAGGCACAAAAGAAACAAACCATTGCACACAATTGAGAGATCATACACAAATCGAAAACAAATCAGGCCAGGAGGAAAATACAGTGTTTGAGTGTGTGTGTGTGTGTGTGTATGATTTAAGCGTACGTTGAAGTTGGACAGCCCATGAGGTGGGATGATGATGTGTATGATTAGCACAAAATCGGACAATAGACCGGAATGCACAGCATGCAACAATCAGTCATGTAGGAGCGAAAAACATGCCCAAACCCAAGCGGAACAAAAATGCACAAACCATAAACGGGCAATGGAAGAAGTGTAGGGGAAAAATCAGACAGAGGAAAACGAGGGAAGAAAGCGGAGATTAACTGGAAGCATTAAAGATCAAACATGGGCAGTATCGTGTGAAAAAATCGCATCAGATCAAAGCTGTTAGAGTTTGGACTTACCGAACGGAAGTAACGAGTCTAGGTTAAGTAAACCACCTGTCGTTTAAAGTGTTTAAATGAAGTGAAAGGATGCCTCGACACGCAATGTGTGCGTACACGCAAATACCCAAGCAGACCGAAAGTAGAAAAAGGAGTACACGGGGGGTTAGTGTAGCAACGCGTGACTTGACGTAAAACAGCAGTTGTTCAGATATCCAACATAACGTTAACAAGGTGGTTCACGTCACTGGAAAGCCAGCACGACTGCAAACAGTATTGGGTGCATAGAAGGGCCTAGAAGACCACCCAGTGATTGATTTAGAAAATGAGGTCGTCAAATGAGAAGTTAAAGTAGAGAAAGGAGAACGATTACCACTGGGTTGGCCACTGTGGACCAAGACCGTCTTCAACGACGGGGGTTCTGCAACTCACACCGCATAGCTGAAAACTTTGGGGGAAACAGTCGCCAAACTGGTTAAATGACGGAAATTTTGCTGTTGTTCGACCAATTTGTTCTTGGAACAAGCACAAACAGTAAAGATAGGCAGTTAAAACTCCAGTGACGCTGGTTCGCAGATGTTATCTTAGTTTCATGCAATTCGATTATTTGCTCCCGTGCAGAATGTGATTAAGTTCCATGAATCAAATCCTATCTCTATTCCGACTTTTATCAATAACATGGAGCTTACCATAGCTTTAGGAGAGATAGCAGGCATCGATAAATTGTTCTCTATAAGTAGTAAACATTAGCTAAACCAGTAGTGGGTTACAAAAATGTTGGCAAGCAAATAAACCAAGGCAGGCCAACGTGACACGCGCTCAGTCGTCATACCGTACATTCTGAGTAGGTCAGCTGTGCGGTAAATTGAAATGAATCGTGATCCATTTACAGGGTGAAAATTCAACACTAATGGATCAAACATATGGATATCAGATATTCAAAAACATGAGGAAGCTGCAAGAACGACAGTCAGAATAAAAGCATCAGGCTTTAGATAACATGAAATAGTGTCATATGATCAACATACGTCAGAAGCAAAATACAGACCAGGTCCAATCGAAGTTCATACTTCAAAACAACAGGAAATTCCGCAGACCAGACATGTTTGAAAACAGCTCATATTTCTCGAAACAAACGGAAAGAGTTGTGAAAATGACCGCAACATGAATATAAATCCACCTGTGGGTAACTTCAAGGTGACCCCTCAAACGAAACACACGGATTCTGAATCACGTCAGCGTTAGAACCAAACAATTACATTCCACAACCGAACAGCATCTGGGAAAATACATACACCAGTGCTTTAGGTTTACTCCCGTAGAGTTCTAGTACGGAAGAATGATCATCGCAGGTTTCAGCTGGCATGGTAATTCAACCGAGATTAGTTATGCTTCCGCTAAAAACTGAGTTATCGCTTTTAGATAAATGAATCAAAGCTCAGAGAGGATCATTAAATCACTTAAGGGACCGAAACGTGCAGCGCGCAGATTCTTGTGAATTCTGTTTCCGTTGGTAGATGAAAAGAAAGGTCATCAACCTCACTCAAGCCGAACAGACAGAGTTCATCAAATGACGTCTAACATGAGCCTTTCGGTAATAAAAAGACAACTGCGTAGGAATGTTTCACAACAGTAACTTTAATGGTGTTACAGAATTGTTTCCGGTTTGATCATCGAACGGTTGCAAAGTGAAGTTTCCTCCCTTACGAGCACATTCTTAGCTCAGTTGGTGGAGCAGATATGGCGTAAAGGTATGCGGTACATGCCATTGATTCGAATCCAGCCGAAGCCCACGAGTTACCACTGACAGATCGGTTCGAAATTAACGAGCTTGTTACACTACTTACGAATAACACGATGTCAAACAGTAGTGTTAGTGGAGTACAATGTTTATCAGTATCATAATCGTAAACAGTAATACATCAGTGGTCCACAATGGTGCTTAACTGTCACATTACAATGTTAGCTGACCAGTATAACCTTTTGTGGTAGTTTAGCCTTCGAACAACCTAACGTAGACAAAGTCATATAGTGGGATGGTTGGATAGTGGATTCCTAATATGAAACCCCCAAGATCCTGGAGTAGCATTAAAGCCTAACCAGTAGGGCATAGGGATGGATGATGTGCTTTGGTAAGAAAGCTAGCGATAAATGATCGACAAAGGCTTTTGGTTCATTCATTGCTACGGATGTGCGTAGGATGGCCATAGTGGATGTAGAACATGGTGGATAGTCCTTTATCACCATCTAGTGTGTCACAAGCGCCAATGGGAGTTATATTTTAACAATACAATGCTCTCCACATGCGCCCCGCTTCAAAAAAAAGTTAAATTTGCTTTACTAATTGCTTGATACACTAGTCAACCTATAGTCCCCATTTTGGCCTGTGTGAAATCTCTGGAACATTCGTGGCCAGCAAGTGTACGGCTGAATTGAAGGTGATCTCAAGACAAAAACAGTGTAAAATGAACTCGTAAATACTGTCTCCACGATAAGAAGCGCTATTATCAACAGGAATTGACAGAGAACTTTCAACAAGCTGCTCAAAAACGAAAAACTTCCGAAACCGACCTACAACTTTGTCGAGGCTGCTGTTTTGGTCTTCCTACATTAATCGTCAGAAATGTAAAACACTTCTGTTCCAGTTATGATACTGTGAAGTATATTGTGCTAAAATTTTAACTGTAACAATGGGTATTGTTGTAACTGGATCTATGGCTTATGGGCGCGAACCGGAATAACGGTCAATGAAACTGCAGACAACAGCATGGCGGATAACGGTAATGAACGACGGAGTATGGAGTATACGCGTTCAGTTAGTCTCTTCCCATTCAACCCATCCACCCGAGGCTACCGTATGAACACAGGCAAAAGACTGGCCTTCAAACAGAGCTTCTTTATGTCACTAAGCCCGAAGACAACATGGCCACAAACCCGTTCGTATTTATAAGGTTTGCGACTAGCAACAAACGAGGTTAAAGGGAATGAATCAGACAAAAGTCTAGACAGTACAGTTTAGCCGTGTAGTCAGGATAACAACACCAGTTGTCATGACGGCTGAGGACGATCGTGGAGATCGGAGAAGTACATGACTATAGCAACGGTGAAGGTCGCTGACATTGTACTTTGTTAGTCTTCCTGGCAAACCATATTTTCGGGCAAACGGCGACTTCCTTGACAGGTATGGTGTACAAATGGAACAGAAACATTGCATGTGAAATCCGTGACTTTATAATTTTGTCGTGTAATGTACATCAGTCATCTGGGATTTGCCGGAGTGGTTTTTGTCCGCATTCGAAGATTCACTGAGCTTCCAACAGCCAACTGTTTAGTCTTGGATACGTCGACTTGTGGCTTCGTATAGGAACCCTGATAAAATCCAGCACCGTACATGTGGTGAGCTAGGCCAAACGACATCCAGCGCCTTCGGTTGCGAAAGTTCAGAACTTAATCTAGCACGCCGTCTTCAAGAAAATGAGAGTGGCTGAAGACAGCGACTAGCTCATAATAACAGGAGCTTGAGGTGATTTGACAGCCCATTTAATCCAAATGTTGCGACAAGCTATGAAGATCATCTCACAGCTGTTTTCCCATATGTCACTAGATACGTGACGATCATAGAATATGTTAGTTTCGGTTAACAGAGCAGTTGCTGACTAAGCACTTGGACACAAACCAGCGCCGGCAGACACACAAACACGTATGCACACTCGCTCTCATCCAGCCAGGTTCGAATGGTTTGAACTACGCCTTCGGAAAACAACCGAGCTAGAGTAGCCGAACACGCAGATAACTGACGCGCAGGTTGAACGGCAATACCAACATGCGGCCTGAACAACAGTACACAAGTTAGCACGTACATTTAGATCTACGATAATGTTCATTATTTACGTGAACGTGCTCGTAGTCAACAATATCGACATCTGAGTTATTTTAAGCACTTACTCAAGCTTTCAAGGGATAACGAAAATCAGTATGATTACTCAGACCGCACTACAGTGGCATACACAATCACCAAACGTGTGGTGCAATCGGTTGCATGAACAGTCCAGAGAGTAAACATCCGGGGTTGCAGTTGCATATAACGCATAAACAACAGGTAGTGTGATTCAGTAGTTCTTGTTGTCGTTTCATAGACTGATAACTCCCCACAAAACGTGTGAACTTGTTCAAAACATTGGCTATCAATTTCAACTGAAAACCGCGAACAGTACGCTCTCTATGTACTGTGTGGTGGGAAGATCCCTAAGTTTTGTTCCCACGTAAGAACAAGAATCTCAAAATCTTGGCTTTAAGGTAGTCTGATGAACTTCTAAAAGACAATTGTGCACCGAAATAGCCTAAGTTGGGATATCCGCCACATTGGAAGGCCAATTCATCCATCTTTAGTAACGTAAAGTCCGCTCTATCATGTTCTTCGGTCAGTTCCCTGTAAACAGATTGCAGGGGTACCAAAGAAAAATGCACCCAATCATAAGTACTCGATTTTCCGACATGTATGTAAGCAGGATTGCACACGAATCGAAGACATTACATTTTTAATGGTACATCAATTAGGGGGTCGGGGTTTTCAGCGACTGAAGTTCAAATGATATGTGGTCAAAAATTTTGACTTCCACGCCCAAGTGCAAATGTCAAACACTTCCCTTATTCATTTTCGAAGTTGCAAAACAATGTTGTGAATGGCGTCCACATACATCGATAGAACGAAAGCGCCCTTCTACTGTCGGCGTCAAGACGATTTTGTTTGCGCAAAAAACGGGTAGGAAGCCAATTCTGACCTGAAGGGAAGTATCCATTCGATGTACGACCGAAAACCCGTAATCCATATGATCGTCATCAGGCCAAACATTCGTTCTCTCTCACATTCACATAAACGTACTCGAACGTTATGAGCTACATCTAGGATAGCTGATATACTGGTGGTTTGGAAGAGTAGGATCAGGCTAGAAAAACTGATCATTAACCACCTTTTTGGCGGTTTACGTTGAACCTATCCAGTCAAACGCAAAAGGACTAACATCGTACCACGGCAAAACTGCCATACTTCCGGTTACCAATTCTGTGTGGATGAGTGTAAACATTAAATTCCCGATTAAGATACCTTAAAATATTGCTACTACGCGACACAGTGTACAGAGTGAGTCTCACTAATCCGTTAAAGCATAAGTCATAGAATAAGGTGTAGACAGGACTCAAATCAGAAAATGCACGATTGTGAACATCGTTGGTATCCAAAGCAATCAGACTGAATTGCATATCGTCTGGCATAATCTCACCCGCTGACAAGCGAAATAAACGGTGAGATCGTGAGAGTAGAAAGCTGAAGAGCACTGTCAATCATTACTGTCTCAAACAACCACGGGTTTACGAAATGTCACAAAGATGAATGTTCCCAAAGAGAGGGACAATGGTTTAGAGTTTCGAATACTACGACGCAACCTTAGTAAGATAGGCAAGCTGAAAACGATACTATAAACAGGGCACGTGAAACCGTTCATTCTGAAAATAAAATAATGATCTACTGCACATGAGAATAAATTGTTTCGTCAAAGAACACAAGTGCAGTTTCACGCCCAGATGAAGAAACGAACGTACTTGCTGATCCGTAATGTTTTATGACTCTATTTTCCACTTCTGTATTCAGTTCAGTCTCGCTAGACTGTCTTCGCTCATCTGCCGGATTGGAACTGTTAGCAGAACTGGCGGAGGAAAGTGGGCGCTGCTTCCGCGAATTAGCCAACGGAGGTAACGCGTCAGTGTAGGGAGGCATGGGTTGTTGATGCAAGCGCGTTTGTTGCAGGAGCGAACGGGCTTTGGCTAACATGTGCTCATAACGCATGGAGGAATTGGTCTGGCCAAACACATATGGAGAGAATTACGTTAAGTTTTGCACTGTTGCGGCTGACAGTTAAAAGGACTGATGGCCTCTAGTTCTAACAAGGCGCGGAACAACTTATGAGGTAGCAGAAACGGAACCATTAAACAAAGAAACACGCCATTTAAGATGTCAGTACTGTAATATAATCGATATCGTGCTGAGATGTAAACAACAGGGTATAGTCTCACTAATAGTATTCCCGAGCTGCGCTGTGATAGGAAGTACGAAGAACAAGCATGGAGAACTGAGTAGTTACGTTGGCCGGGAAAGCAGGCAAATAAAAGGTTTATGTTGTCTCAATACAAAAAAAAACATGAAGTTACACATACACGTAGGATGATTACGGGAAGACTGTTTAAACGAAAAGAACAATAATTGAGAAAACGTGGGTTGAAGTCCATGGATGTTCATACTGACAGTCGTCGTTGCTACCATCAACTAGCCGTTTGGAGTTCAGAAATACAAAGTAGTTAGACAGGACATTGCACAATTCAGGCTATGCAATGTTTTCACCCTGAATGCACTCCAACATATTCAAATGTGAATTTAAGAAATTCCAAGCGGGCAATCACACAGACCACAAAGCAACTCCAGTTGGTTGACGGATAGAGAATAAGGCGGATCTACTTGTCGATGAATAAGTAGACAACTCATCTATAATGGTTCTTCAAATCGGAAATGAGTTATGTGAAATTGACACGGGAAAACATCACAGAAAATATAAAAAATAACAAAGGTGTAAGACACCAATAGGACTAATCCAGGAGTTATAGGACCGACCAGAAAAAGATATACTGAACAAAGGATTGGATTGAAAACAAGTTAAGATTTATACTCGAAGGAATGGTAAAACAGACAAACCGAAGGAACAGTGTCACGTTCATGACGTCAACTGATCTAGCCCAATCTAGCCAAAGTTGCACAGTTCGCTCTGTGCATCCTAAAAGAAAGGTTTGACCATAGTTTATTGCGGACATACATGATATGGCATACACGATGTGAATCGATTGATCCGATTACCAGTTCGATTAAAAAAAAGTTGCTTTTGTCCACAGGCTTGCCGAATTACCAACGAAACTGTATGAAATGAATTCACACAGTAGTGTGTCTTCCAGCTATATCGGTTAGAAATTATGTGACAGGCCACCGAGCCAGAGTGGTGGGTGGTATGATCTTGTCGCAGTTACACACACCTGACAGACGCATGCGAGTATTTGGTTTCAAACGTTTCACGACGACTTAACCTATCGCTGCCGCATGTGTGCATATGGAGAACCAGTCTGGTGGCACGATCGAAAAATGTAAGCAGAATCAGCATTGAACAGCAAACTAGCGACTAACAAAGTCGATGGCTTGAAACGTTAGGTGAGATGGCGGCTAACCGAGCTCAGTGGCGTGAATGTTGTCGTTGTTTGGCCAAGTTGTCTTTGAAGTGTGCACTTAATGATACGGAGCAATGAAAGCCATGAGGAAGCTGTCTTGCTGATGACTTCTTACTTTCACTTACCACTCCATTGTTTGTTTGCAAGGTGTAGGCGCCCTGATGTTGTATGTTTGAATATAAACGTAGCTATTTTTTAGTGGTTAGGTCCCCTCTCCTTTTCTTTTTTTCTTCTCTCTTTCTACACAGGGTTTCTTTTTTTCTTCTTCGTGGTTGTGTGGCAGTTAAGCACCGATGTGAACCAGATGTACTGCTGTATATGATGATGAGTCTCACGTTACATCAACCACGTGGCCAAGAAGTTGGCACTTAGGTAAATATCATCCATCCAATACTAGAGTGAATGTTCGAATGGGTGAACATAATAACGAATTGTGTCCAAACAGGATCAAGGTTAGAGGTCTTACGAAGTTTGGCGCCTCGTGCTTTAAAACGTTGGTTAACTAGCGTAGGAGGTTACTCGCATACGACCATATCTGGATGACGTTATATTGCAAGATCATTATGTTAGCTCACATTTCCCGAAGCAGTAATACCCTGGGAATGAAACTGGACACACAGAATGAACTTGTTAGCATTAAGATTGGAATACAAAACCTCGAGTATCCATACACAGTACGAAGTAGACAGGATATGTAAAACTTTTCAGATTCACAACAGAAATTTAAAACATATCTCTGGAAACAATCACATGCCCATCTTAACAATCTACCAACAGCGCCTTAGACCAGGTTAATATCTCGAATTCTCGAATATTGCCAGTCGACGAGCAACCAATGACCTAGATACGCTCTGCGTAGATGTGCGTTGTAAACATCCCGACCCACACTCAACTTCCAAAGGTTCAGGGCAATAAGACACAGGAGAAACCCAGTGAAACATACACTCTGCAATAAGATTGATTAAGTGTCTTAGTATTGAACTAGTCATCTTAATATGTGGTCTAGCTGAGTACTTCTACTCTTTAAAATGATAACTTAGAACAACGTCTAAGGATAATCAGGTGGAAAAATGTCCATAAATGTTTCAATAACAATAATGACAAAATGGCTTCGATGAAACTATAAAGATATATAGGTTTTGAATCTCTATAACTCGTATTAAACAAGAGCCTACTGGAAAAGCCAAGTGAATGGCTATCATTGGACATGGTTCACAAGGCATACAATCATAATATGACAGCTACATCGATATGGCATTTCCGTGTTTTGCACAATTCTACAAGCGCGGTACTCGACAAAGTAAAAAAAAGGAACATTTCGAATTTACAGTAGATTATTGTTCCACAGTGATAATTTAAAAAAAAAGCCACTGTGCATTGTTTCGTAATGAACACCACCTTAGTTAAAAAGCCGACACAAAAAAAATCCCAGTAACCAAGCTAGTAATTAATCTAGATAAGCCCAGAATTCTTCGGCTGGCATGTATCATATCTTGGAGTAATTCGGAAATCAAATCCACACTTGCATGTTCCAGCATATATTATGCCGTAGAGACTCCATAAAGTCGTTGCGGTAACACATCGGCAGATGAAGTGTGCAATCTTATTCGATACGAGATTCAGTGACATCTGAAGTGGCTTGGATGCTATAAATCTCATCGATAGGGCACCGTACTGTTCGGAATTGGAAAACAATTTAATTTAGTACTCAAATTACACGTATAACTTCGACTGATTGCAGTTGATACGGCTGGTCACTGACGAGATTAAGCTTCATTTAGTAGATGAGAGTATAATGTCAGTTGTCGATTAACAAAACGGTGCATAATACTCGGTCTATGCTGGTCTTATTCCTTCGGGTTTACGCCGGATACGTGGTGTGTGAGTGGAACTGCAAGTGGTGCAGCGCAAGCCACTTGCGGTGATGGTTTAAAGCACAGGCGTCCTTTGGCTTCGGTCACTGTGACAGGCTAATCCGTTTCGGATGTCGCCAACCATGCATAATACTCGGGTATGAGCCACTTCGCTTTCCGAAACATAGTCTATTCGTGACGAAGCTGTATACAGATTTGCAATGTCTGGCCAGCAACAAGTCAGATGATTGACTGAGCAATACGAGTGTTAATCCTCACGTGTATCCACAAATCTCGGATGCTCGATCGACCGTAACAACAACACAACACAAGTACACACTCTTTGACGATGAGGTCATGAATTCGGTGTACCAACCGAGCGTCTAATGGATAGTACGTCATGCATCGAGAGTATGAACAGTTGGGTAACACCCCGAAGTGATTAGGCAATGCATATTCCGTTGAATAAGTGTTGTTTGTGTTGTCGGAGACCTGGTGCTTACTGAAATCGGTGGTTAGGAACGTTATCAGATATGGTGGCGTTCTCCAGTCAATAGCGTGACGGCGTCCGAAATTGTTTCAATTTTTTAATTCAATTATGTTTCTTTGGCGTTTATCTTCTACACGGTTGTGTGGCAGTTAAGCTTCAGTGTGAACCACTGACGTATTGTTGTCTAGGATGATGATGATGATAGTGGAGATTCATCAATGCTGTTGCAGTGAACGGCGGGTGAGGCCACGTTATTGCTTGGTCAGGCTCACAGCCGCTATGAAGGAATAAATGGCTCGACACCCAAACAGTTGAAGACATTCACTGTGAAAAGCAGACTGACGAGTAAAACTTGGATTACAGGCTTAGCCTTTAGGCCGATTACAACACAATCTGTATGAAAGTGGCTTTCTGCAAAGGTCGTGAACTGCGTGAATGTTAACCGTTATGCTGCCGTTGCTGCTCCGGATGGCAACGCGCACTTCAAATCGTTTTCCAGGGGTTTAGGCACCAATTACAGATGTTATGGCTCTGAATGCGGTCTTGTGCCAAAACCATTAGTAGTCACACGTTTCAGCGACTTCACTTCTCTGCACACTGAACCACTCCCGAGTTAGAAGCACTTCATAGGATAGCAGTACGTGAGAGTCACCAATTTTGTAATCCTATCGTTTTTCTATGATCTGATTTTCCAACCCGTCTGGAGAACTGGTTTCATAACTGGCAGGGCGGTTAATCGGGGAAAGCCAGTTCCGTTGCTTTCAACTAGGTAACTATCACAAAAAACGAACGATTCAGTTAACTGTGATCGAATATGACGGTATATAGACCAAATTCAGCGCGCCTTAAAGAGGCCACATCGGTTAATCATGAGCGTGGTGTTCTTTACCTTGGGATTAGACTGAGATGATTTAGCCGGGGACAGTTCGGAATGAGCACCAACGAGTCTGGCACCCGAATCCACACTTGTGCGTCGATCGGTTTTTGCAGAGTGTTTCTGGTAGGGACTGCGAACAGAAAGAGAGAAAGGAAAGAAAGCGAATTAATTTATACAAGGGAGTGACTCGCAACTGAAATTCCTCACAAGAAGCTTTAGAATCAAGGAAATTGCTTTTGCATACTCAGTGAGATGAGCGCCATCAGTGTGTAATGCGCAACTAAGAGAATGCTTAGATAAACTAGGAGGTCTACGTGTTTCAAGTGGCATTGAATAGTTGAACTTTTTGGAACACCAGTAGGGAATTAATGTGGAGGAATCCAGCGAATATACACCCTAGGTCAAAAGCCGACAGATGGTTTGCAACGCTCAGCACACGTACAGGTCCAGTGCATTCATGAAATGCATTGTCCTCGTTCAGACCTGTATTTTAACGCACTTGCACGGACTAACTAGTTACTCTTCAAGAGTAAATATATATCGTGTTATTTACTAATGATTAAATCGCTACACGCTCCTTGATGTGTGCGGTTCACTCATCTAGCCTGTGTTTCCTAATCAACCCTGCTGATGGCATTCGTTAGGTAGCCGGACTTAACACAGTTTGTTCGAGCTTGATATGCTGACTGACAAAATCAAAAACACTCGGTAATCAGTCGATGAATTAAAACTCCAACCGGGAAAACTGAATGGAAATTCTAAGATATGCGAATTAAAGCCGCCTAAGTTTTCCGACTTTACGAGGTGATTTTGCTTTGATCCACATATGGGAAGAAATGAGTTGACGTTTCATGTTCACACTGTCAACGATCACCTGTGGGATCATAATGAACGTATGTTTCCAAGACCATGGAATTGAAATCACTACACATGACCACCATAGTTCGCACTGCCAATACTTCCAACAGCATGCTACGGAGCGCCACCGTAGTAATGTCCATTAAACAGGAATCAATGTAGCATTGCTAACTGTGAGAATAAAACCACTGGCTTTTTCAAAACAAAGCTACAATGAGTAAGCTGCAAGGTTGTTGCTTAGCAGTGTACAGTGCTCGAGATATGCTGTTCAATGAAGTAATGGTGTGAGAGAGGAGTAGGCTAGCACGACAATTGATCGATTGAAGAATCATTGACAGTCAGTGAAGGTAATGCATATAAAGTGAAAACGAAAACCATCTACCTTTCTCGTCTATCGTGCGCCAGCTGAGAGATGTCAACTGCCTCAACGTATGTCCAATCAGTGCGGGACAAAACATTGAAAAACATTCAGTCCATTGTGATTTATGGAAAAAAGCGTCCCGCCTATGCCGCGCCAAAAGCCAAATCAACGTGTACGCTGAATAAGTGAGTGCTGAATATTGATCTGCTTAGGCGCATAAAAACAATTCTTCATGCGAATCCGTAACAACCAACGACGGCTTGGCTTTTCTAATGCTCCTGGCTATAATAACGCAGTTACATTTATCTTCTTTGTGAGACTGCTTCAACGTATGTCACGATGTAGATTAAGTCACCCCTTTCAGGCAAGCACCACACCACATATAGCGGATGCCTATCCGCTAATAACGATCTGCAACTTTCGAAGTCGGTCTGCTTGCACTCCTTCAAGTGTCACTATAGGCATTCGCAAGGTCCACTTGCGTTAGACTGCCGCCAGGTGAACGTAAGCCAAAGTTGTCGTTTCCCGTTCTTTGTTTGACCGGCGAAATTACCAATTATTGTTGCAAATATATGGCTTAGTTGTACAACTCATCGTGTTCCGCTAGTTCGACACCAGTTGAGATGACGATGGTCCGATAGACAGAACACAAAATGATTTGGTCAATGAGGTAAATTCGGTAGCGGTTAACATGCTTATCTCACAATCACGAGGGCCAGGGTACGAATTCTGGTCAGGACAAAGAAATGCATTATTGACTAATTGTGAAAGAGAAAAAATGCGTAGCAAACAAGCTCGTTTTTGGTGTTTCATCATCAGGCTAAATATAACACATTTATAAGAATTCAATGGGGGTGGTAGATAACATATTACTGAAGCGAAAGATGTCAGTCAACAGTTTCTGTCTGGTTTGAGTCAAGAGACTTAGTTACATAACATTGACCACGTGAGGTGTACGAAATCTGCGTGAGATACGTCACATCTATGCGATCATTCTATCCTGGGTTTTCGTACACGGCTATGGAAGGTTTAACGTTTTGACTAGCCGATTTTGAGCGCACAGAGGTGGTAAGTATAGGCGAATTGCGATGGCCTCTGCAATTGATAGTATACGACCTTTGACCTGTTTCGATTGTATCCCACATATCCGGTAGATTGGCTTGAACGATTCTGTCTGATTGATCAGATCGTTCGACTCGATCAAGCACGTAGCGACCGCAGACAAACAGGGTCTTATCGATCCCGATATGCGTTCGGATAATCGCCGTGTTGTGCGGCCTATGTAGCTTGTTCCACACAGAAGTGAAACTCGAGCTCACCGTTTCTTTACGAATAGGTTGGCTGAATTTGAAGGCAAACAAGTTCTTTGGGAAAAGTGCAACGATAGTCAAACCCCTCCTTCTTCACTGAAAGCGTTAGCATTGATGCGACAGGCTGGGACAATTGACAATCAAAAACACTCGTCGTGTGACTGCCAACATGAGGAAATGAAGAAACTTAGTCCATCATGAAAGCCTAACATACGACGTAAAAGAACGGAAAACATCATCACAGATATCCAATTCCACTGGAGAACCATGTGACCCAAGGTTTAACGAACAGGCCGTATAGACTAATGCAAAGAAGGGAAATAGACCTGAGAAACCATATCAAGCAACATGTACACGCTAGATAGACAAAAGGAAATCCAATTGGATTTCCAAAAGCACGACTCCATCTCATCAGAGGCAACAAAAGTGTCCGGTGGAGTGGGACGAAAAACATGTCCGTGCAATCCATGGTCATTTGAACTGGACGAGACGGTACAGAGCGTTACTTGAACACTATTTTATGCTGCTTTGAAAATACCACCTGCACTCCGTAAATGGTCTCGGTTTAACCTACACTTGTCAGTTAACTGACAAGCACGACAGAAATGGTGCAAGTCACGTTGGAACAATACAACAGTCATTGAACCGGATACTTCTGTAGAAAAGACAGTATTTTCGGCGTCCAAACAACAGTGCAGATGGTGTTTTGTAGAACCAAGAAAATATGCACCACAACTACAGAAAAGTGAAGCTTCTGTCAGGTGTGTTGGGCACCAAAAACTATTCGGACATGACCGTGGAAAGGACTATGTTTACCATACTGCCTCCTACCAGCGAAAATCGAATGAAGGTATCAAAATGTAATTATCTTGAACTTGAAACGAGTCGGTAACGTTGCCTAAATGCATCCCATTGCATGTATTAGGAACACGTCCGTGTCAAAAATCATAAGACCTGACTCTGTGTCTACCCGTTAACCGGGAGCTGTGGCGGCTTCGGAAACCGGCTAAGAAGCATCTATCAGGGTGACCACACCAACCAATGGGTTTGACGGTCAGTATGTACAAACCAACCGATGCTCTGTTTACCTACTTCAAAGCATCTACGTCAGACCAGACGCAACAGAATTAATTTGATCATCTCTATTGATCACAATGTCCGACTGATCGAAACTTCTCAACTTCCTTGGGGCACTCCTGAAGGCTCGTCATCAGCATCCGTTATGTACTCAAACATACTTACCAGTTAAGCCAAGTGAATGAATCATAACTTTTAAGAAGGTATGTAAAAAAAGGCCATCATCCGAGGCGACAGAGTTCGGATTAATACATCCGCCAACAACCAATGCTCCCATACAATTTTCATAAAATATGGCCATTCATCAGATTGAAATGAAGCGTCACTGAGTCATAATAGAAGTCAGAAAGACAATATGGGTGTCGAGGTATTTATCCTTAGCGAGGGTAGATGGATTAAGTGTCATCGATGCAGGCAGATATTTCAGTTGGACGCGAAAGTAGCTGTGGATAAAGCTGAACAATCGTGGATAGGTATACATGTCCAAATTCAACTTTTCAATCTACGTCGACAAGTGACTTTCTTGCCACTATCTGAAGAGAGTGTACTTTTGAGTCGGGCAGGCTTGCAATTATCTAAAAACACGATAAACTTGTTTACAAAGGATGGAGACCGGTTTCTGAAGCACTTCCCATTTCCTGGGCTACTGTTCTAAAAACAACAACCACACGAGGGCCACTACGATGATAATTGCCTTCTCATAAGGTCAGTTGATCAATCCGTACAAGGATGGACTAAATTGTGAACAGAAGGGTTTCTGCAAGCGCATCTACCCAAAAACTATTATTGTCCAGTTGACTTCAGGCATGGATAAAAAATTCATAAAGTGGTTAGTAGTCACCAAGCCCCGAAGATGAAAAACAACTAGGATTTCAAAACTTCGGATCGGCGTTTAACGTGGATGGAGCGAATCGGTGACTGTCTATGTGTGGCACAGCAGATCACGTGTGGTTGTCAAAAATTGACCAGCAGTATCTGGAATGCAAACGAGAGGTTCGATGTCGCGTGACAGATTGGGTAATCTGCAAGGTACTCGTTACTGTGAAGTCACCTGAACCTACCGGACAGTATGAACAGAAGGCAAACGCAAAGAACAGAACAGAATCGTCCACATGTTTTCCCAATGGGGATGAACTGGTCCACGAAGTTATCAAACCTGATTGAAATGAAACCCACCAAATAAAGGGAAGAACAAACCAGAGAAACTTTCAAGCCAAAGCAACAGATTAAGCGCCTCAGAATATCTAAAAAGGGCCCGTATCGGGAGATTTTACGTTAACACCTATAATCTGACTCTCACTAAACGGCACGGTGTGTAACACGGTTTTGTTGACAGTATTGTTAAACGTTTGTAAACCGCGGTGGCCTCGCGTCACCAGTGTAATCTGTTTTTTTTTTCCCAAGCGCTATCTGTGCAATATATTTCGTGTGTGTTGGCAGCGACACGCCTACGGCTTGGTGAAGTATGAAGATACTGCCAAAGTACAACATCTACCTAGCCACCTAGTTAGGACCAAAAAGATACAGAGCGATACTAGCTACGGACTTTTAAGAATATAATCACAAGCCAAAATTAATGAGGGGAATGCTGCTGTATTTGTCGTATATCCCTTTAGCTGCCGTTATACATACTTTCTCTCGAAATAGTTGGTTTTAATACAGACAAAAGCATAGACACCCTAAATCTTGTGCAGCGTAAAAGTGACGAAAACGTTTCTATTATCATTATGCGTTAGAATATCCAGATTCAATAAACCTACATACACATTCTTTCAAGTCAAACACACGCATGTGATCACAGCCTTCAGGTAAACTTTCCAGCCAGCCTTATCTCATGGCCAGGATTAAAAGTCCGTGTTAAGTATCAGTAATACATATTTTTGTTGATTTGATTCTTGTCTTGTCATAAGCACAATGGGTTTTTGGCGGTGTCATTACACAATCCACCACACGAAGTTGTAAGAACATTCAATATTTTGTAGATAATGTTGCTAGCGTACGTCACAGAATGCCCACGTCATGTGCAACTAACTGAAAACATAAGACGTTATGACAGTGAAAAAGTGAACCCATATTGTTGTAAAGATGCCTAAGACAAAATTATAAATCGACCCAATAGGTGCACTCTGTTCTCATCAATCAAACTCGTACGCACGTGACAACTTGGTCAAATGTGTACCACAAATGCTATTACGCTACACGTTGGGTACACCGATAGATTATTTAGAGGTGGATCACCGGTCATTCTGGTCTTATACGGAAATAATCAGCGGTGTGGTGGCAAGACATAGCTGGGCAGTTGGGAGAATGCATTATATGAGCTTCTGTACAAAGATATTTGAACACATGGGAGATCGACGAACAAGTTAATTGTTCTGGACACGTTGACGGTTTGAACTTAAAGGTTTTGCTCCCACATGTAAAAAAAATGGACTGGCTATCTTGCATGATGACAGAACCGTCACTGGATCTATTTGGATTGCTGTTTGTTATGCCACGTTCACTGGGAGACGGAATTTTTTATCGAAATAAACTAGTATTATTACATACGCCCATCCCTGTGAGAACGTAACTCCTTCGTCTCATAATACGTGTCACACTCGCTGCTTGTAGTCTTGGTCAAAACCCGGTCGGGGATCTCTGAGGCCTTTTAACTCGACACGGACCCATACATGCTAGAATGTAAACCTACCTGGCAAAGTTGAGAACAGAACCACCTGAGCCTAACTCACGTTGCGTCACTCATAACTAGCATGCTGAGTCGACCAACAGAGGTGTCGAAACACATCTGAACAGGAATGTCCTACGTACTCAGTCCGGTAGACCACATATCACAATGGACTTGCAGTTTTGTCACAGCCACTTTTGCGATCTTTTTCACTGATTCATCATGAATGTCAGATAACTTTCCACTATTACGATTAATGATCTGTTAGCCTGACACAAAAAATGGGCGTCCAGCAAAGTGCGGCAGGGAAGTTGTCCGCAAACCAATGGGTTATCACATATTTTTGTCGCGGGGTGCACATGGGTTTGGCACTGGTAAGCTACCTCATACCATAAAATAACAGACATGGAAATCAGCAGTCGAACTCTCGGCCGTTTGACTGATAATCAGGAGTGGTGATAAATGAGCTACCGAGAATTCTGTATGGCACAAGGCATTAACATAACCAACAAATGTAGCCCACTGTAGTGAATCTAAACTGAGTGGTTAAGTTTAAGTTTATCCAAAATGGCAAACTGTAGCGTCCACACTCATATGCTCCACGCTTCAACCTATTAGAAACAGCTGAAATTAGTGCGACAGTGAAAACGTCGAGAACATAAAATAAACCGCAGATAATAAGACAACTGAATGACAGAGAAACTGGTTTGAGGAAAGTTGCGACTCAAAATGCAAGAGCATCCTCAGGTATCGATGGCAATGCTTTTTATCTTGACTCTAGGTAAAACATACGCTGGCTATCAGGCCGCCGTTTCTAGTAAGATCCAGTACACGCAAACGGTGTACAATGGTGTGATTTACGTCAGACGTCCAGAGACTATTACAATAGGAGTCCACACGGTCTGTCATCCCTAAGACAAGTATGTGAACCCAATCGTTGTTAATGCAGCGTTTCTAACACATACCGCTAATTCCCCGAAACATCATTAGTCGAAAAAAAAGTGTTCACGGATTGATCAGAAGTTAAATTCGTACAGAGAGATTGTTCGCACGGCTACACAGTATACGACCGTATGGATACCATGCAGACTATCGCACAGAGACATAAGAAGATGTTGTCCCCGCCAACCGTGTAGTTAAGTTGTTCAGTGATCAGTGACATTCTCTATGTAATATCACTCAGCAGAAATACAGTATGGAAGCAATGCCTATAGACGTTAAGTAAGAACCAAGAAGTGATCAGGGTTTTAAACACCAATCCGGTAGCACACAGAAATATACAAAGAAGTGTCACTCACGCCGGAGGACCAGAAGATGGAGTGGTAGCAACAGAAACAGCGTCGGTATCCGAAGCCCGTCTACCACCAACCACGCTTATGGAGGAATCAGCGTGTGCGACCGCAGGCAGGCGAGATTCTTTAGTATCCGGTTGTATAAGACCAGTGCAATGTGTGCGTATCTGATGCAAATAGGTCATCATGCTGAGCAAATCCGGAGGCCTTGAAGGACAGGTCAGTTCGACCGGGTCCAGGACACGAGGAATTCCCAGTTTGGCTGCCACATCAAAGGCCAGTCGGCAATTTTCCATGGGAGTTTGAGTGGAAAGTTTTGAGAAATCGCTGCATATGGTAGACAAGAGAATGAATAGAAAAAATCATTAGGACACGCCATACAAATTTATATAGTTAATACGCAAAGGCCACAAGAAGTGACAAACGTATCACAAATCGAACATTATAGGACACCCGTCGAAGTGAAAATTAGCGTAACGGCCAGTTTAAGCGAAGAGGGCAATCACAAAGCAAAAGACAAACACGCTTAGTGAAGCTTCGACTCTGACATCCCAAGATATAAACTAGTAATGATTGGGTAATTTTTGGCTAGAAAATTACACTATTGTGCTAAGCAATCCATTAAAAGCCGTCCGAATCGGAAAACCGTACTGCCGACGCTTGCGGAGTCCAGCTGCCCGACTGAATATTGTGTACTCAAAAGCGCCCTCCCAGGCCTCAAATTGACCGGATCAATTCCCAACCTGCGTGGTTCAACCGATGTAGCAGCCTGAGGTAACGAACCAATCGCCAACCGTAAGGTGAATTACTGAAAGCATACGCCCGCTTATGTACCTCCATTTTCATACCGCGATGAGCATATCTGAGGCACCAACACTACTACCCTCAAATGTTTGGCAAAATTTTCAGTCTTCAAAGTCACCTTCGGAGAAAATCAAAATGATATCACTTCGAAAAGAATGGCGTACGAACGATTCAATATAAATGCTGACCTCCAGTTCTGAATGACCAACTGATAACCAAACCCACACAATAGAACATTCTGCTGTAACCTGTGGTCTTTTACCAATTATTTTAAGCTCAGATTTTTCTTCCTAATAGCTGTCATGTGAAATCCTCAGTCACGTGGGAGAATGCAAGAGTCATTAGAAGCAGACGTCATTAACACGGAGCCTTGAGTCATAATAACAGCCGAAGAAAGTTTCCAGCTTATAACAATTTAGTCTATTAATGTCAGTCATATAGAAACAAAAACAGACCAGGTATGTGAACTTAAAACGAAGAGAAACGAGCAGCCACAACGACATCAGCAATCTAGAGAGTAGTACTATTCAAACTGAATACGCACAACTCAGTCACATGACGTTCTTTGATTACGATACCCCCGAAACTCTTGTAACTAATTTATTACAGGCATGAGTATAAGTGGATAATCACTGACACGTTGTTTCACACAAGTTCATGGAAAATGTGAATCCACAAAATGCGTACTGAAAGCCGGTGACAAAAGCAATCACAACGCAGCGATATCCATTAAGACAAGATCGAACCATGTTAGTCACTCGATTACTACACAGCATCGAGCGACTGTGAGTAGTTCTCTTTTCAAGAGTAGGCCATATCTGAAACAGAACACCCTAAGAAAGTTTCAAAAATATCACAACAGGGGATCAAGAAAATAAGGGAATGTTACTTTCGCGACGATGGCAAACGTTAGGAGTACCGTCTAAGATCAATGGTATAAGGGGTACAGTAAGAGAGTTAATTATCCAAATATATTTGACTAAACCCTAAGAACAGAATGTAACACGTCAGGATCAATGAACCGTGAACAATCAGGCTGGGTTTTATGTATCCAAGTCGTGTAGATCATTCTAAAGAGTCAAACGAATGTTGCATTGCCAGCCAAAAATTGTCTGCTGATGGGACATGACAGACAGTATGTATAGGAGTGTTTGGGGGCAACCAATTAAAAAAAGGCAAGGTTGAATTTGCGAACGCTCACTTTACTACAATGAGCATTTAACTACTGTAAGCGGTTCGTGTAATTCTCAACGCAACCATTCGGCGGCGAATTCAGAAAGATATAATCAAAGAAAACACATGGTCTACGAAGGTCAGTCACGCGACGCCATAGGTAAGATGAACCTAATGAGTCATAATTCCACTGGTCGGACGTAGGTACATGACAGATCGAGCGGAAAACCGAAGATGCAAGTGATCAGTGTACTTTAAGCAGATAACTCAAGACATCTGACCACGAGAATTTCTACATCAACAGTTAGAACAACTTCGAAGTCATCGGACCTCGAACTCGATCGTGACTTTCCGTGATATTCCGTTCACACCACATATAACTGAAGGCTCCCCTGTACGGAGAAGACCATCACATAAAACAAACCAACGGTAGGCGTACATGAATATGCTACCTCACGTGGCATGCCTTGCATCACCTGTGATCCTAATCACACATATCACGTAAGCCCTGAAAAATAGAACAGAGAAGCGTGTGGGCGAACGTCTGGATGGAATACACACATAGTACAGACGCACCAGTAGAACTGCGAAGCCCTTTCTTACTTGGCTTGATGAAGTTTGTACCTGATATGTTGTGACCGCTCCCAAACGTCTTCTGAGTTACCATTCGGACAAATATCGAGCAGCATCAAATCATCGATCGACTTACTTGCAGTATTTAGTCCGAGAGTTCGGATTACATACAAATCACTGCTAACAATGAGCCCTGACAACAAGTTTCTGAACCAAGGTTAAACGCGAAGTCAGTGCTAAGGTTTTTTGGCAGAACGTAAATAATGCGAGTGGACGATTTTCAAGAAAAGTCGCGGAAGTTCATTTAGTTAGTCTGTGATCTGGAACGAATAGCTAGTAACCAATTTCGATATTTATGATTGCACACATCAATAATACCATTCCCGACGTGATTGTCTACTCCAGTGATCATAGGTCAATAGTTCTTGGTTTATATTTACACATAAACATCTCACTTTGAACACAACCAGATCAGTCTTAGCTTTAAGTGCTCCTGACCAACTAAAGGTGCTTACTCTGTTTTCGAATCTCGGGTCGATTGTGGACAGACCATCTTAGCGCTTATCACTAGCTCATACGATTACAGAAAATCACCCGCTAGCCGTAAGTTACTCATAAACGGATTACGGCGTACGAACAGTCTGTTGGAGCACGAGTGTCAACGAATTTTTGTACGATCGTGTAAGTCTTCATTTCTGATATCCATGGCATAAGTAAGCAGATTTTGTACCATGGTAGAAGCTTACTGGAAAGCTGGCTGCTAATGGGGAAGACTTGTTTCCGGCTTCACAAACAATGTGAACAGAAAATTTAGTCCTGCTGTTCGCACGTTAAATTCAGAACAAAGAGATCTGAGGGAGAGGCTTTCAATTTAACTCTCTTCCTCCGCTTGAGCTACAAAAAAAATACCAACCTACCTGAAAAAAGAGAGATCAGAGTGCGTTTTCTTAATGTGTAGACGGCGATTGAGATTCAACAACACAAAGTTGAGAAAAATGCAGCTTGGAGAGTTAGCGATCGTAAAATGAGAATTTGATGACATAAACGTTACAAAAGAGTTTCCCCCCTCGAAATGATGTGTACACGACAACTTGAATTAGTCATTAGCCCAAACAGTGTGCGAAACAAGCGGATAATTGACAGTAACTATAGGAACACGGCTCATTCGAATGCTGCGTTAATTTCATCATCATCATCATCATCATAGTAGCCATGAGCCTGACCAAAAAGTGCTGTGGCTCGGGCCGCTGTTCACCTCAACAGTGACGTGGAATATCCTAGAAGAAAACGTTACTAAGAAGATTGAAAACCAATAAAACAAGACTAAGCGGAAGAACTAGAAATGGTATGGATACAGGTATGCCACTGACTGCGACACTTAGCCATCTCGGATAGCGTCTCTAACCAGCGGTTTGAGTGATCACGAGGACTCCATCCAGGCAGGCGACACCTACCCACTATGCTCAATGGAGCAGTCAAGGTCTTCATATTTCGTGACCACGCTGTAGCTTGACCACCACGTGGTTTTACCCAACTGTTGGTGGCTTCAGTATATAATGCCCGGTAAGGTAAACGATCAGATGACATACGGAGTACGTGACCTAATCATCGCAAGCTGTGCAACGCAATTAGTTGACCAATTGATCGCGCATCCCGAGCGTTCCGGAATACGCGCAGGCGAACTGCCACATTGCTCACGCGATCAGTCCACTTAATATGGGCCAATTGGCGGAGACAACGATGGTCAAACACAGCAAGCCTGTTGATGTCTTCTTTGTGAACAGGTCACGTTTCCGAACCATAAAGCAAAATGGAACGTACACAGGCATTATATATCCTTCCTTGCAGCG
>JTDE01021359.1:0-24393 GCA_014338405.1 Paragonimus skrjabini miyazakii | reverse complement strand
GGACGTGAACCGTCATTAGGTATTTGACCACTGATGTCAGTCGCTCGTATCGGGTGGCACCAACAAATGAGCAACGAGGAGGTTAGGAAGCGGGTGTTTGGCACTGATTGTCAAACGAGTTCTTTCGTCCAGTCCTTACATTTGCACAGACTTAGGTGGTTAGGTCATGTACTAAGGATGCCAGCTAATCGCTTGCCACACCGAGCACTGTTTGCCGACGCTGCGGCCGACTGGCGTAAGGTGCGAGGTGGACAGGTGATTACCTGGCGTAGACAAATGAAATCGTTCACCAAAGGGTTGGCTACTGTAGATCGGGTTCGTCTACCGGGCTAGGGACCTCGCGACTAACAAAGTCGATGGCTTGAAACGTTAGGTGAGATGGCGGCTAACCGAGCTCAGTGGCGTGAATGTTGTCGTTGTTTGGCCGAGTTGTCTTTGAAGTGTGCACTTAATGATACGGAGCAATGAAAGCCATGAGGAAGCTGTCTTGCTGATGACTTCTTACTTTCACTTACCGCTCCATTGTTTGTTTGCAAGGTGTAGGCGCCCTGATGTTGTGTTTGAATATAAACGTAGCTATTTTTTAGTGGTTAGGTCCCCTCTCCTTCTCTTTTTTCTTCTCTCTTTCTACACAGGGTTTCTTTTCTTCTTCTTCGTGGTTGTGTGGCAGTTAAGCATCAGTGTGAACCACTGGTATATTGCTGTCTATGATGATGATAATGAATGGGGTCCCGTCGTCCACATGATCTGGCTGAGGCCAGCTGAACTGCTCTTCAAAATGTCCAGCCCACCTAACAAGTCGGCCCGATTGACTGGTAATAAGTAAACCATTTTTTACACATATGGTCTCAATTACACCGACTTGACGACCAGCACAACCACGGATCATGGAAAAAAGCCTTCTGCTATTCCCAGATAAAATGGCTTCTTCTATCTCTTTCGACTGTTCGATCAAGTAGTGCTCACGGTCTTTGCGCAAGATTTTAGTCAGCTTGCGTTTAAGTTCTCCACGGTCGTAATCATATTCCGAACCAGGTGGGATGGAGCGACGCTTGTTCATGAGGTTTATCGACGTGACGGAAATCCAGTTCTGTCGAAACTGAACAGCTCAATCGGAACATGCCTGTTCACAGCATGCTCTCATGGCTTCGGCGATTTGTTCCCAATGTTCGTTAGGATCCTTCGTCTGACTCGAACTCGGCAACTTCTTCACCAACGCCTTCTGGTGAGCGTTCTTTACATCCTCATCGCTCGAATGCCAGTTAAGCACTTTGTATTTATGAGCGTATGTCCTCCGGGCAAAGGATAAAACAAAACAAAATGGGCACGCACAACAGCATGGTCCGAGTCCAGGTGGTTGCTCCAAAAGGCACGACAGTCCCTAACAGAGTGGCGCCATCTGTAACTAACTGCTATATGATCCAACTGTGTCCACGGTTGGGAGGTACACGGAGGACTCCAAGTAACACAGTGCTTCTTCCTGTGTTGAAATGCCGTGCTCGAAATATACAGACCGTGGGATGCGCACAGCTGCAGCAGTTTTTCGCCATTATCAGTGCGTTGCGCCCGGACACCAAACATAACTCCTAGCCGCTTCTCATACGAAGAAAGACGACCAAGCTGAGCATTAAAATCGCCCGTTAGTATGATTATGTCTGAGTGTCTCGTTTGCCTCAGAAGGTCAACGAGGGCGTCATAGAACGCATCCTTGATAGCATCCGAACAGCTGTCGGTCGGGGCGTACGCCGATATAATGAATACACAACGTCTTTCTGATTTGCGTCGACAGACTTTAACCGACGTATTGAGTCTGACAGCGTACTAGCGACTGTTCACTGGGATCCAACCGAGCAAGCATTGCTGCACTCTGGAACTCAGTGCGATTCCCATTCCAGCTTGACCGCCAGATTCAGCTTCGGCGGCACCAGAAACCCTGCGACAGAAGCGCTTGAGTCGACCGTTGTCTAGAGGTGAGCTCAAATGGATAACCGTGCTAGAATCGTAGACTCGCGTCTCAGACATACAGCACACATCAAGCTCCAGACTTGAGAGAGTACTTGCCAGAGCAGCTTACTGACCGACTTGTCAGAGAGCGCGGACAATAAAGGCGCCAATGTTTATCAGTTGTCTTGGCCTCAGAAAACAATTATCGTTCGAAGGCACATGGAAGGCAGAAGGAATGGAGCGTAAAACAGTAGGAGAAAGTCGTGATCGGGTGGTAATGTCACTGTCGGGTGAAAGATAATTTCTGATACTTCCCGGTCGTTTATACCGCGGAAAAGGGTTGACTTGAGGGACCCCACTCTGAGTCTCTGACTCAAAAGTCTGACCTGCGAGACAACAGAATATAGGGTTTTCTTGGGGGACCCCACCCGGAGCCAATGACTCAACAGTCTGACTCACTTGGCAGTGAGGGGCTTGCCTAGCCCGAGGGCGCAGTGAATAAGGCAATGATGTCTCATTCTGAGCACTGCTGCGCTCAGTGGATGTACTCGAAGCTACATCAGGCTTTTGAGAGATAGCAAATGTTTTTCGACCGTACTGGATAATACGCCGGTGGTCACGGTCAACCGTTGGGCGATCGGAGTGCTCTTTGTTTGAGGGTACCTTTTCTAACCCCCATCTTCCTGATACGGAAGGCAGCAGTGCCGCAACTATACAAATAGTTCAGCCGTATGGCCACAGGATCGTGCCTCACTACCTAGGCACTCCTACTCGGTCAGTAGTGCGACATACAATCCTATGAGTGTAGTTGCTTTTCGCCTGACTGCTCCCCTTTGGCCTGTCTGACAAGGTTGCACCTGGAAGGACCGGAGTCCTAGTCAGCACAGCCCGCCGGATCAAAACATTACATAGGCCCGACCACCTCGCCAAGGTAGCAATATCGGTCGATAAAACGCTCGCCTTGCTTTAGTCACAGCTGTAATGAACTTCACAAGCGAGATAAACGTACCAGAGATTTGAATACCCAAACCGCTTTTTGGCTTTTCTGTCCCCAGTTCGACTGAATACCACTGTAAACCATCAAGATATCTCGGTATCGGATGGACAGCACTAGACAAAATTGGGCTCTTTAGAACATCCAGTGATAAGTCCGACCTCAATATCCCTCTGCAGATTTTTGGGTAATCATACTTGAGATCGTCCGGATTATAAATTTACACCCTATAAACCAGCCAAGGTTTACATTTCTGTCTCACATATTTCACGGCTTTTGCGTGGATCAAGCTAAGAACACAAAGCACGGTTATACTGCAATGAACTCGACGTCGTGACGACGTGAATAGCTATGTTTACGGTGCAGTGCACAAAAGTTAAATACTATGAAGTTAAATTGTCTCGCATGTTAGTTGAAATTTCATTGAAAAATCACCGCAAAGACTTCATGAATTCCAAGCTCACTGATTCATATTTGCTTCTTTGCCCCAGGCTTTTCTCTAAACCTGGACATATTAATCAGTGATGATGAAAAGATCCAGACGTGGAAGAATTGCGGAGTTTGTTTGTGCGAGGGACCACGATGTACAGCGCTTTCTCTCCCACACATGATTCCACATCTCGTGTGTAGGCATGACTATTGACGCATGTAAGATGTTGACAGCAACAGAGTCAGATTACGTTCACCTTGTTTGTTTGTGCTATAGGACTGCCAAATAGGCTACCGTTTTGGGGCTAGCATCTTGTCTTCTGCAGCGGGTGCAAAATCCCCTCATAGACCGGTTGCAGTCAGTGTAGCTTGTAATGCAAGCAAAACGGACACAAAATCGTGTGTCTGTTATTTCCGTAGGTAAGTGAGAGAGGGTTACCACAGTTGCTCCGAAAATACTCAACCCCACCTACTTCACGCGTAATGAAACGACATAAGTCTAAGATCCTCCTTAAGAAGTGCAATCCGGTTGCTCGGGAGAGCTCTGCTGGGGAGGGTGTAACATGGACAAAATTCTCCAAAGTTACTAAAACCGTTACTCCTAGAAAGCTAAGTCTGGTCGCTCGGGATTGCCCGGAATACACTGCCAGCTGCGTAATGCTTCGCGACGGGCATGATCGAGAGCTCTGGAGGGATCTTTGCACCAAAATGGGCACTGAACTATGTATCCCGAGTTTTGTCACGGGATCAGCATGGGAACTGGAATCGGCGCAGACAGATAAACCCCGGCTACCGAAGGTCGTATTTTCGAGACATAGTGTGATGAAGGAGATGCTACTAGCGGCACACTAACTGCCGCACGATTCTTCGGCCCGGGTGTACAATGATATATCCTGGGCTGAACGACAGATGCATAAGCTCAGCAGGAAGCAATCTGGGATCAGTGGTCGATCTCACACTGTTACCAATCGGAATATTCACAACTCCTTCAATGACGAGGCACAAGTAGCAAGAACCGGTGGCGGCTCTTGAACTAACTATCATCCATGGTAGACTGTACCCCAATCTCGATCCAGACGACACTCGTCCGCAACTTAGTAAGTTTACTGTCACCTTGCAAGAGATGGTATTGCATCTACTGAAGTGGTTCCATCATCCAGATTTCTTCATCAATGACGGAAGTTTGATTCACCTGATCGTTCAAAAGCAGAACGGGAGTCGTTAAGAGCCAATCGCCATTGGTTACTTTTTGATGTATATTGAGAACATAATGACATCAAAATCTGATTTCGATCGGCCCTTATGAAGTCGGTGACAGCGACCATGGTTGCAATGTGAAGGAACTACCTCATTCACAATTTCAGTATAATACTCATCCGTTTAAAACTGACCTTGTTAAGCGCACATAAACTAATGTTCTTAGTTAAGGCAACAAGTTAGATGAGCTCCGCAAGTTGTGTACTTTTGCAAGGCCTTGGGTGGATGATACAATGGGATCACCGCTTAGCATTTATATAAATACTGGTTCTTCTCTGTGCTAGTAAGGCTGAAGATGAGGGGAAGAGTTGACCCTCTACCTCCACAATCCTTCCTTTATGGTAATCTAGTATACGATGTAATTCCGAAAACGTTTTGGTGCCCATATAGTTCTGAACGTTGGCTAGTTAGGATGCAGTATAATCTTACGTCCTCTGCTGACACAGAAACAAGCTATTCTTATCTGGTCTAGAGGCTGTAATCACCTCAGGCTTTTCCCATATCCTATCTAAGAGTGATTTCAACCTACCAGAAATTAATTTTCCAGCCTTCTTATTAGTGAGTCCCGGAAATTCTATGTATGCGCGACTTTTCACATAATCGGGGCATTGTACCTCACGGAGCCCATCTTTGGTTTCACAAGGTGGTGCACTGACCATAACCCGCCACAACTAGACTAGGTATTTACAAACGGGACGTTGATGGCTGATAACCCGGAGACCACCGCACCACTTGGGCCAATTGATCGGGCATTTGTTGCATTTGACTTCGTCCGTGGCGTGAGTTTTACCCGTCCAGATGTTTATCAAAACAATGGTATTGTGGTCGTATACTTCGACTTCACCAACGCATTTGACCGCGAAAACCATGCTGTTTTAATAGTTAAGCCCTTCCGTTGTAGGATATAAAATAGCCTCTTTTCATGGCTGGAGCCACTCCTTTCCAATCCTCTGCATACAGTGCGCGTGAACGGTGCACTATCTACCTGTAGGTCTGGCCTCAGCCAGGTCCTCCAAAGTCCACTTAAGTGAACCTACGAACGATTGTTGGTCCGCTTATATGTATGGTATTTACTGATCGTTTTCGATTGTAAGTCACCTCCCAGTCATTGTCGTTTGTTGATGAGGTTGAAATGTGGCGTGGCGGTAACATTGGTGACGATTCTCTTATCTTACAGAACGACATTATATAATTAACCGGGATGTTAATATTCTGGTTAATTGGCATCAAGCGAACCGGGTCGTCTTTGACGCTGGTGAGTGCAAAGTTATGCATAAATGCATCTCTCCAAATTCTATGTAATATCTCGACGGAAAGGACTTAGGAATTTTGTTTCATACACTTGGCCGGGAACCGCGTTTCTCTAAAAGACCGAACAGTAGAAATAATATAGAATGGTAGTAAAAGCCGATAAGTATCACTTAGAGGTCCAGCAGGACATGCACACAACTTGTTCAACCAAAAATCAGAATTGCATCAATCACGACAGTAGGCTGCGCCAGAGATCCCAGAATTTAAAATCATGCGTTAGTTTATGGATTCTATTATTCAGTTAAAAACTGTGACTGGATCAGGAGTCATGTTTACGGGGTCAGAAAAATCTTGCCTAGTAATAATGTATTGGCTGCTGTCCGACTACTTCCGGGAGAAACTGAACATAAACGTCTTACACACAGAAAACTGCCGTCATAAGCGAACGATTGTAGTATCGGAAAAGAACATTTCCAGCCATTTTTGAGTATGCATATTCATACGGTATGATGAAGAACACAACGAGAAGTATCACTTTCATACCCAATCAGAAATGTTTACCACCCAATCCCTGATTCCATAATGGTATCCCGAAGTGAGGATAGTGGTGAGGGGGAAAACAAGTTGTGTGTAGCACAGGCAGCATAATGCACCAAAAATAAGTGCACACTGACAGAAACAGTTTGGTAAAGCATGTCAGTGAGTTCGGGGTCTATGTGCTCGGAAGGTGCACACAACACTCTAGAAATACTGAAGTGTGTGCCAAAAATCACACACCTACAACGCAGGCACCAGATCGACTTTGTTAAAAGCACGACCTAGTCGAAAACGGAACGGTACAAACAGCAAAGCAATGCTCAAATTAACAGTAGCAGGGCTGACAGAACAGACTGAAGAAGGCAGACACAAAACACGGACTTTTACACAATCAATGGATTTGAATGAAGTACACAGCAGAGAAGTCGAAAATAGGATGACTTCCTCCAGGGTAACATTTTGCACATCCTCATCGCACATGAGCACGTAATCATCTCGGAATATAGGAGCAATGGTCATGCGATATGGAGTTGTGGATTACGAAATTCCGCTGGCTGACAAGACAGTCCGTAATAAGATCAAACCAAAGTAATGACACGTGAGTGATGAGTGCTCTTTGTGTCTGCAGAATTCGAAGGAGCTATTTGGAAACACGGCGGAGGAGTTACCATGTCTAATGACCGAAAGATTAGTATATTGGAAGGTGCGTTTCCGGATGTACTGAAAAACCGGAGGTGCCCGAAAATGTTAGCAACGTATCCGGTCAGCATCGGTCTTCGATCACGGAAGAGATTCCAGGTTTTTATATCAACTGAAATTCCAACTGCATTCATATCAAGACATATAATTCACAATCGGAACATGTTCGAAGAAACCGGAAGATATTCGGCGCAACGATTCCATGTGCGCCTGAAATATATATCATAACATTGCCACTATTGGAGTAAGTTCTATTTCCACATTTTGACATTTTTCGATTGCTATCTTACGACAAAACCTCTCTAGTTTATCTGTCAAAATCCATGACTGTCACTCCGATTAACTACTGTTCTGTTTGAAAATTGCCACATGTACAACTGCAACCAGAATGTATGAAATTTTACTTTGTAAAAAACTATTAGGGGAATTACGTTTCTCATTGTTCGTAGTTCAAATTCAACAGAGGAACAAAGTACACTGAATGCCCGCTTTTATTCACGAAAAGTCATCGCCAACTCACATTTTGTCTGGATAAAAGTGGTGTAAAATTGCACAGAAAGCCAGCCCGGATTGGAAAGAGGTGGTGAGATCGGTTATATGCACAGAGGCATAAGATCTCGTGATATCCTGACACCAGATCAACAAGTCTTGCCCGCTACGCGTCGACGAGACCTTCGGACTGTATACAAATAGAAGATATAGTGGAATCAGTTGAGTGGAGAGCGTCTTATCGGGAATCTATTGACCCATAAAAACATAGGAAGCTAGTTGCAAAATCATAGGCAAATAAGAATCGAGCAATTCCAGTGACGAAGTGGGTGTGATCAATCACCAACGCATGAATAAAATAAGTAGCAGTATTTTATGAAGACAACCAAACCTAGAACAGAAAATAAACAATGCTTTTGTCAACACACTACAAGGTTGTTGCCTTCATACCTACGTAATTACTGGGTCTGTGGTACTGCGGAATTGATGGTAGTGTGATTAGAGTAACCGTTAGCCGTAACAATCACGAAACATTTTCGATACGTGAACAGTACACTGGCGAAAATAAACCTAACTAGCTGGCAGTAGTGTGAATGTAGGTTGCTATGTCGGATAATGTCCTTCAACTGGCGATGAGGGAACTCACGTAATTTGCATACTGGTAAAGGACACTTATTAACTTCAGGAAAAAGGAGTAACAAAAGCGCTAGAATTCTGTGACCACGGTGTGACCTAGCCACCTCATAGTTTGTCCTTCCGTTGACAGTATTGATGAACACTTCATCGCTAGGCTGATTGATGGCATGTCCGGACCTTGTTGAACTACTATGGTGATCATATATTAATCACCTATAATGTGGACGAGTCACTGTTTTCACCTTATATGTCACACGAGGTTTGGTGTCATGTAGACATCATTAGGTTCTCCAAGTTCAAACAAAATGAGAGGAAGCAGCAAGAAGTCGAATCGATTAACACATGACTGGTAGTGAGCAGAATAGGTAACAAGAAGTTGCCCAGACAGTGAAAGTCTACTGCTTCGTGAATGACAGTAAACTAATTCCGATCGGCTCACAGTGTGCACGAAATAACCAAAATTACTAATCGAAGAAAGAAAGTGAGTTTCAACCGATATTATTAGCACGTCACTTACCACAGTTACCGGACAGTAACAATGTATCTGTTAGCTATAGGCAATTTCTATGCTCAACTGACAAATGTCAATGTACACTTATGGATCAGGGACTAGTGATAGATAGAAGTCATGGTTTTTACACTCAATGTGATACGATACGATAATCATCTGAAAATTTAACAGTGATCAGACAACCAATCGAGTAATCCAAACTGAACCGATGCGCGCATATGGTAAAAGCCATAAAAAATAGGTCGGGTGAAGAAAACTGATTTTTGATGTGTCGTTTAACACACGCTCGCAAAATAAAAATCGAACTATGATGATTATTGGTTTGTACGTAAGAACACGAAAAGGATAACTCACTCCAGTTTGGTGGTTATCTGATCGGACCGACTCGACAGGGTACCACTCGATGTAAGTTCCGGCTTGACTTCTTTGTCTCCTGTTTGAATGGGAAAAACGTGGAGTAAACAATAGAAACCATTTTGGCCTAGACATGACAATGTTGGTTGCCTACGTGTGACCATCAGGGCTCTATATGACTTGAGTGGTTGGATTATTGGAAACCAAGCATCACTCGAACCTGGTCACACCAGCGCGTTCAAATAAACACCGCGGCCAGTCCAGTTCATAAGAAAGCACCATGAAGACGCGGTAGATTCAATGGAATCGGTTACAACAACTTCACAGATGTCGATTCGAACGGGTTCAGACAATAGAGAACACAGCAAAGTATTTTACTATCCACAGTATCATTGTTAAATCGCTCCTCGCGATTTAGAGTAATTCACTTAACAACGCGTACTCGAAAATTTCAATAACACTTATTCAGAAGGTCGGGTTAACGGGACTACTTTCCAAGTCCAAAAAAACGTCAGAAAAGGCGGTCGAAAAGATTGGAATTTATACAGTACTGTTTAGTAAAATTACAGTAAAGGTACTATTTCACCTTGAATGTGAATCAACCGGATATACAAATTATCCAGCAGAGGAGTTCAAAATGGAGCAACTAAACACGCGTTCACAAACAGCCACCAGTCAACGAGAAATGACCTCATTAAAACAGATGAAGATGAGAACTTGGCAGACAATATCAAGAAGAAAGTTTTAACAGATAAGCAATGATAGCTATAAAATGGATGAAAGCAAACATTTTACGTGTAGTTATGGTATAAGATTCGTCATGATCGTTTACCGCACACAGCAAAGTCAAATAAAAGCAAATTAAGGATCGAATTTCTACAAACAGACCAAACATACCTCAACGGATTCATCGCTCTGCATCATACCAGACAAAAAACGACAAACATACCGGTGGAACTTCAACAGATCTAACAACCATATTGTGTTCTTTCTGACAACCTTAAGGATCGGAAGTTTTTACATACTACAAATAATTCGCTCCATTACGATGGATTTACTCACAAGTGAACCGACAGTGTGATACCGAAAGGCCAGCTGGACCAAACACTGAATGACATTTTCTACGAACCACTTTAAGCTTACATTAGCATTCAACGAGTGTACAGCCCCCTGTAAACGACAAGTTAGTTATATCTAGCTGACTGTTTGGAACAATCGCTTCATTCTCTTTCGAAATTCAGTGATTTTGATCCAGCTGGTTCTTTCGAACATGACATTAACAATAATTTACTTCAGACATTATCCATTCGCCATCAGAACGTGCTGTGTATGACAAAACGATCTATGGTAACTCCACCTGCAAGCTCTTCCGTTTGTGTGACGATAACAAGCAAGTGGGATTCAGTTTAAACACAGTTTCACAGATCCAAATAAACAAGCACAGGCGACTACATTCCCGAAGGCGATCAATGACCGATTAATTACCGGTAAATACCCGCCTGGAAATCCACTACAAATGACACAAATTCCCAGGATCATCTCAAACAGCTAATCTTGGTCACTATGCAACATTTGTTTAAAATCATACTCGACATACACCCGGTGTGCATTTATCATTTTAAGCAAGCATGTTTCCTGTCAAAGCGCACCGTGTTGATAGGTGACTGGGCACACGCCGCTGAGCTGACATGATACTTATCAATTGCGCACGGCTGCTGAGAGTTACCCACTCATTTATACACAACAGTGGGTCGGTAGGCTGACCGTACAGGTCAACACTTCATATCGTGTGTAAAATGAACGACTGATCTTCAATCAAAGTTAACAACCCACTATACGTCAAAAGCTTTGAATTCCCAGTCCAGCAGATATTCTGTGCTTACTCGGTTCACTCATGGTATGATGCATTGGTCTTTTTGTACGGTTGTAGCATGTACGGTCAGCTAGATGGCCCACTCATGCTGTGTGAGCAACATTGTTCTAGCGAAACACCGGCTACCCTGTTTGAGGGTTGTTCAGTATGTTTAGTGGCGATAATAAGAAGACGGGTTTGCACGTACTCCACTGATTTCTATGTCATCAGGGCGGCGACTATATTGAGATAACGTAATAAGACGAGTCCAGTTTAATGACCTTAAATAGGCCTTGAATCAGCGAATAAAAAGTGGCGCTATTCGAAGGTGTTGCCGTTATTGTGGTTTGACTGGAAGAAGCCAAGATGTTTCAAAAACAGACCCAAAAATTGTACGTAACGCACGAGGTGAATACGCGAGTATGAGTGGCTACGAGGATCTTCACCGCTTGTGTCTAGACAAGTAAACAGAAAGACTGATTTGGCTCAGCAACCGATCTATCCTGCTCACTAAGAATTCCAGCTGAGCCACATACAACCAGCTTCCTTATTGTAGTTTTTAGTTTCAGGATAGGTCCAAATATAAATACATATAACGTATACTGAACATTTGGTACAACACTATATCAATTCGATGGCATCAAATAACATGATAGCTAAGGCAAGCGTACCAAGCCAGATGATTCACAGACCGAATGTGTACTTCTACGATGCAGTCCAGCAGCTTGGGTATAATACAGAACAAAGTTTTTGACTCTACCATCAGTGGGTCCTAAGGAAAGTTGTATGGAACCGTCAAGGAACTAGTGGAAGCGGAAACATCCTAGGTGACGATATTTCTACGCTGCTCACATGTGTGGGCTTAGAATAGGAAGAAAGCACAAAGTCGGCCAATTTGCAATCCCGTCTTCATAGCTGTGCACCTTCATTTGTGAAAGACGTAGAAGAAGGAAGTGTTTGCACCGAAGAGGAAACGGACGAAGAAGATGTACTAACCAGAGAAGACAACAATCGTTACCCAAGGATTGTTTGTTTACAGGAGTAATTCAAAAATTTAGAAGAGATCCAACTACGAAAAACCTGGACTTCAACAAGATTCAAACTAGTGACAGAAACAGCATGTTCATTAATCAGTAAGACAAAAGTAGTATTCAAAATTACCAACTCTCGAAAAGATATGAAGACACGAAAGTTAAGAAAAACAGCAAGCGTCTTAAAAAAAAAGTCTACCATAAACAGTCTATAAGGAGATTAAAACTGGAACTGATGTTTCGTTCGTTTTACTGAAAATCGGTAGGCCCTATCAGAACTACTTTCCTAGATCCTGTAAGATTCACTGTAGAGAGGGAGCAGTGAAATATCGAATGAAACGGGATTAAAAGGAACACAAAGCCAAGTGACGAAAGCGTTGCATGTGTCTGACCACACACGAGCATGTCTTTTTCGTTCAGCAGCTTTGATAAAAGTGTTCATCTCACGAACCTGGCAACTAGATTGCGGTTTCCGGTCTGGCCCATGTCATGTGAGAAGTGTGCTGGGTGCGACAGATGACCGGGTGGCAATCGCAAGGTAATTCCGATTTTGAAAACAGACAAATATTATCACTGATCATAGCAAAGTAGATGGGAGAGGAATCAACAAGAAGCCATCCGGGCAGTTTCACGCACGCCAACACAAATAAGTAACGACTAACCGAGTGTTACTGCATTGAGGAATAGGTTCAAAGTAGTTCCAACAGACATGTGAGAATACCATCAGTTAAGGATGCTGGTAGGACAAGACAAGAAACGTAGAACTTTGACGAGCACTTAATTCGCATGGAATCAGCTCAAGAAGTTATGAGAAGAAGTCATTCGGAGACAATGTTGTCGAAAATATGGTAATACACAAAGAACGACAACTACAATGATAGCTTGGAAGAAAGAGAAGGTACCTGTCGTTGAATCAACTAATACACTCTGAAACAATGAATAAATGAGATTTTAGATGAGACCCAACTGTGAAAAGTCAGGACTTCGGCTGGATTCGAACCAGCGACAGAAACACCATGCATCAACGCAGCAAGCGCTCTACCAGCTGAGCTACGAAGCCACGCCAGGAGCTTGGAAATTTCACATTTGGACTCGGTTACCCATCCGTCCAACCGTCTCATATGGAGTCCATCAAATGATCCAGGGGATCGACTGCCCCGGCAGGATTTCTCAAACAGTTCATGCTGGAATCTACCAACGCCACTGTAGAATAAATGAGAGCTTGAACTAGTTCACTTAATCAACCAAGCCGAGTCATACTGCACATTAGTGAGTGAGGCAGGTTTTGGGACGTGATCACCGATTCACCTTCTCATTCGATGTCCACCCTTATTAGGAAAAAAGACTTCGCTTACACATCACATAACTCTATACAGTTGCAGATGCAAAAGATAATAAGCTGTAGGGGAAATTTCATGTGAATTCCTCATCAAGAAAATAAATGCGAGTGATGCTGTGAACGCATTTACGGTCGAGCGACAATGCATATCAAACAAGTTTCCAGTTGACAAAAGTGAACTAGGCTAACCACAGCCTATCATATACACTTACACCCCAACCGATAGAAGGAGAGTCGTTCCACATGCGTTGTGGGTAAATTAGGTTGTTCGCACCTTTTCTAGAAAGTCAGGTTACCAATTGTTACACAACAAAAGGCGCATACAACTGAAATGTTAACATTTTAGAGACTTCCTTCTATCTCCCTCCTATTCACACTCGTTTTGCGTCCACGTAGTGTGCACTTGCACGTGTTCACCGATTTGTCCTCTCGAATCCAACGTTCGACCAATCAAGGCCATTACTGTTGCACCGGTTGTTGTCTTCGGATTACTGCTGTACCGGTGCGACTGAATTAGAATACTAAGGTAAAACTTGTCATGCATGACGTTGCCTTGTCCGTTCGTACGGTGACATAAGTTATCCCGAAGCAGGTTAGATCATATGCGGGACCAGGATACACTGTTGAACTGCCCAAAACTATGAAATGAAAGCAGTCAATACAACCGTGGTTCGAATCCCCAAATCATGTGATTACGCTGGCCGACGTCACTATCACTGAGACATCTCAATATTCCCGGAGTTAACAAACTGTGAAAGAAGAAAAAATACAGCAACAGTTGTGCACACCGCCACGATAAGGGACCCAAGATCAGTTAAACTGCTGTATGCAACTGAGTACACCAGACGCGAACACGCAAGTATACCAGACCCATTGAGTGAAAAAAATAAGCATGAAATGAGGTTTGAAACACTTGATTTCCATTTAATAATAGAACATAGTAGCGAGAAGACGGGCATTGTTGAATGTCAGCATTTTGTACTGCCTTTTCAGTGCCAAACAACGACAACCTAGAATATAAGACCAGTAGGGTGGGGCGAGATGAGAAAAGTTACAAATAAAATGAGATGAGGGACGTTTGAAAAAACGACTGGGTCTACGGAAGTCCAAGAATACCATAACTGTTTTTGAAAACAGACTACCGGTTTGCTAGTCGCAATCAGCTCGATGAAACGCTAAAAGCGAGAATTAATGTGATGCACTGCAATCCTGAGTGTCGAACTGAAATAAATCTGACGACCTGTAAACAATATGTACCAACCGAATGACGAAGTCAAAGGTTTGTGTGAACATGGGTTGAATCATCTATGTAGCGTGACCACTTACTGAACCATAATTATCGTAACTCAAAGGCGTAAAGCAAACCGGTCATACAGGCGGATGTACCGGGACACTTATAAATTGTCAATAGAAGGAAAAAATTAAACTGATCTACGTACCCCCATTGACCTCACTGGTAGGCTTGGGAATGGCACTACCAGCAACGGTTGAATCCGTATGATCCACCGATTCCTGTTCGTCCGGGACGGTTCCGAGTGCTTGAAGTTTGGCCGTATATACGGATATGTCGTTGTGATATGTGTCACGAGGAGGGGACAACTTGCTCGCATAGCCCATAGGATATCGAGCACTGGAAAAACGAGGAAGACCGGGGGAGGCACTCCCGATCCCACCCACATCGTTTATGGTCAGACCGCTACCCACGCTGAAACTACCGGCGCGGCTAAGAGACATCAACGACGCAACGGATATCATGTCCTCGTCTCTGGCGGGTTAAAAATCATACGAATAATCATCATTAGCAATAATACATCGGTAGTCCATACTGATGCATTATTACCGTGTAAATACACAAATATATATATGTACTCACAAAAATTAAACGGAACACTTTTAAGCAAATTCTTAGTCGTGTGAAGAGGGCAGGAAGAGAACAACTAATGCACCACACTCTTAGAAGTCTGGGTTCAGACGATCAGGACCAAGTTAGCTAAACTCTTAAACAACGTACAGTGGCAAGTAAATGGCTGAGCACAGTGTGCCAGTGGGGTGACAGCTGTAAGATAGGTTCAATATCGCTTCACATGTAACGGAATATGTACGACGTTAACTGAGTAACGCGCGGGCGGCCCACAACGGAAACACGCAGTCAACAACCACGGTAATATTTTAGAAAATGACGTACAAGATTTATCGATGTATCACATGAACAAACCAAAATGTTTGTTGGCGGAAGGAGTTTAAAAACAATCGGATGCCGATACGTATAAAGAGGCAAACTGGCGTAAAGGTCAAAATGAATATCCTGATTGGCATCGGCTTTGTTTTGTCCTACACGTACACATGCATTATATACATATACGGTAATAAAAAGGCATTTGCGTCGTAAAATGGATCGCGCCATGGCTTGCAATCACAACAAAACCAGAGAAGATTGAACAGTTAGTTGTTCAGCTGCTACATAAGAACGCGCTCACTAGCATGCGGTATACTGGGTCACACACAGAGAGGAGGGCAGACAGATAGTTCATACCTAGAAAGTAATCCAGGCAATCGGGTTCGAGCCTGTAACTGTGGGAAAGACAGTAAGTGTCGGTACCACTGCATAAAGCCTTAACACGGATGACCGCGAATTCGGATGGACCGAGCAAGACTTAGAGACTTCGCAGACCGGGTACGAAATGCTCCCCACCTAATACAGTAGTGTGGGCCTCTTTCGGGTCACATGTGTAGGTGCGATGGCACGATTACCATTCAAATACATCGTCGGGACATATCTCTTTGACCGAATGTTTATCGTTTGTGGATTTTGTTTCACTACCCAGGGCGGTGCCAATCAACTGGATTGACCTCCAAACCCGGTCTGCTCGATAGATACGGCAATCGAGTCATGTTCAAGGCTGCCGCGTTGGCAGTGGCTAACCGAAAGCCGGCTCTGTCCAAGCTATCAGCACTTAGTAGAAGATTCGGAGCTTAACAACGCTTTCCGGTAGACCAGTCGATTACACCATTGATGAATTGGATTTCAAACGTACGAATATACATGCACAATTGGTATCTAATAAAACCCCATGGTCATCAGTTTGATATCTGCGTTTCTCATTCAAACCGCCTCGTGCGTACTCACGAGAGCAACGGAACTGAAGAGCACGATCGCAGTTGTCTTCAGGATTGAGCATGTTCAGTGGTGGACGAATTAACAGTCTGTATGCCCCTCAAACAGACTCCCTTAAATTTACACTGGGTTAACGTGTGCGGACGCAATCACATTAATTTCAGCCTGTCTGACGGAAAACCTGACAGGTGCCCCTGACAGAAAAAGAAGATAACAAATGCCAACCAATTACATCAGCAAAGCGAACAAAAAACTCACGAGGCATCTCCTTCTTTGACTATCACAGAGTGCAAGGTGATTAGCAGGCTAGCTGAGATCAACTTCTTCGATGCCAGTCGCATATTTATCTTCAAGCTGGTCTGTGTTGGAAGAGCCGACGCGAATTCGGATAATTCGATTTGTCGGGTAGCCAACACGCGACGTCGCACAGAAGGTCCGGAGAGACGGACGGAGGCGCCACTACCTAGCTAAAAACAAAAAGACACCGAAACCACTTTCAAACTGAGAGGCATATGAAAACAGCATTTGATATAGCCTGCTCGAAAGTGGAAGAGAAAACTCGATGATTGAGAACGTACGTCTTCAACTTGGCAAATCCACTCCTTCTCCTCGAACTGTAGTGATTTTTCGTTTCGATACAGAGTTGTGGTAAATTCCATGTTCTCCGGCATGACCCAAACATGGTTGTAAACATTTAAATTTTCTTCCGATTGTTTACATTCAAATGGCTAGATCGAGGAGATAGGGAAGAGATGCTTAATGAAAGTTGCCACAACATCTTAACTCGAGATGTACTGAATTGGAAAAAGGTAATGATAAGGTCCACCGACATGTCTTTTGGATGGACATACTGTCGACTTACGAGAAAAACCGGAAGTAACTTATCACACAACTGAACAGAAACGATTATGGTGGGGAAGGTAGACTGACTATTTCCATACATTCTCATCCGCTCAGCAGAACTAGCGAGCTGTAGATATTAAGTACATTATAACCACGTGTAATAGATAGTTGCGGACTAAAATCACCGGACGGTCACAACGATCCATTCCGGCGTGAACTTTACAAGTGACGATACAAGAGAAGCAGAATCACACAGCCGATAGACTCACTTTGGATGCATACCGTCGGCTACGTCGAGACCAGATAACCGTAAGTGATCCGGGTTTGTATTGTGGATTGCATTCAATACACAGCTCTTGCAGTGAGATCGTGAACTGAAACTTGGCTGCCTTCTTTCCAAACCGCTGCAGACGCCGCCAAACGCTCATTTAGCAAACCTCACACAAATTCAAGTTATTTCAGGCTATAAACCGAAGCGAGAAATTACATAAGTCAATAATGAAGCGCAAGTAGTTGATGAGGTTAAAGCAAATGCGAAGAACTGTAACCGTACCATTATCACTGATGAATACACATTTCGGTTTGTGACAAAACTCACAGGTAAGTCGACTGGTAGAAAACCAAAGGGACAAACTAGAAATAGTAAACATAGACGATGAGGTCTAAGAAATCAGTTGATCGGACGGGCAGATAACAACCAATAGTAAAATCCAAGAGGCAATAAAGAACAGAGGAGTTAGAATTAGGAGATTCATCTTCATCCTGAAGAGCTTTTCAGAAGTACATATAAGCTCAGATTTGAAGTTTCAAACCCGAGTCACCAAATAAAAAAGAACAGGGAGTAACATAATCACAGAAAGTGAAAAGTTCGAAATCATATTTGCGGATATACAGTTTCCAAAGGCTGTGAAAGACAAAAACCATCTTGAGTAGCACGAGAGACTGATGTCGAAACGTTTGATCCAATAAGAGAGAGATACCAGTTTGGACAGCCAAAAGGTAACCCCGTTGATTATCAATCGGACGGTAAAGGGAATTTAAAAGTCGGTCACCAATATTATTATGATCGTGGTAGAAGTGAGATAGCATTCAGACTGAAAAAGTACAACGCATGGTGAAAAAGGCAGTTTATAAAAACGTCAACCCATAGCGACCTCTTGTATAAGCCACTTTGTGGTGCATGAAGAACATGCGAAATGTTATTGTGAACACGAACCTGAAAGGTCACAAGTGTTGTTACGTGTATCGGCCAAAATTTATAACACATTTGGAAATATTGAAAACGATAGACACTAAGTAGCGAACTGGTTATTGTAATGTTGCAAATCCAAACTAAAATGTCTTTTCGAACAAATAGGTGTATGCTCAAATCAGGTTGTTCTACATCCGCCTGTCAGTCCGTCTTCACTTGTCTTCGCTTTGGCTTCAACGATGCATACGTAGCGGCTACCTATGTCCACGTGTTGATTAAACGGATTCCACTGGTGGAAAACCATCAGCACAAGTAATTTCCCTTGTATTATCGCCTGCGCACTCAAATTCGTATGATCCGTGTTGATCTCGTGATCTGCGCTGTGTAGTGGTGTCGAACTTGTGACCTAGGGTCGGCTCATCGTATTTCAAATTCGTATTCGTGCACACGTGTGTGCTCCTGTTGGTTCGGTTCGCCTACATACTGCTGGTCACGCTCGAAACGTGGAATCAAGTAAATCAGGCCAGATTGTTCATGTGGTTCTGCATAATCCTTGGCGATCATTAAAGCTGAACAGTGTTGTGTTCGATTTGTGTGATACATGGACACTCAATGGTTAGAGAACCTCATGCACTGTTTCCGATGTGCCCTGAATATACAGAATTATTATTCACGTCTTTATTTCTACATGCCAATTTCTAACACATGCCATTATAAAACTACAGCATGTGCCTGCACGTCGGAACAGTGTTCACACGCAGCTTTCAGGGTGACAAGCTTGACGACTGCTGTCTAAGTTAAGAACGACGTCGGGTGCTATCGGCTAACGGAAAACAACAGATTCAAGCTTACCCAGGAACACTAGATGTGAATTGTTCCCTTTTATTCCATTTGCTGTGATATTCAGGCAATTACGAAACGGGTCAGGCTGAGTTCGATGTGAAAAAACGTATCATGTATCGCAGTCACAGATTAAGTTTAAATATCGAAGTGCAAGCAATCCTGATATATATAGGTGCGTTACCCTTCAGAAGATAAGCTTAGCTATCAAGTTGCAGGTACATCTTCATGCAGCTTCACTAGATGAATCAATTTTTCTAAGAGAAAAATTCGTCACATAAACGGTGTTTATAGTTCTCAATTGAAAGAAACTCCAAACTTCCTACTGCACGATGTTTGTTTAGTGAACAGTTGGGCAAAATGGAAAGAAACAAGTGTCTTCTCCTTTCGACTCAAGTTCTTTAATCTATCTCAGGAAAGCGGCTGAACTGTTCGTGTTATGATTATCGTAAGGTGGACATAATTAGGGCGCAAAAAACAAGAATCTCAATAGCTGGTAGTTTGGGGCCGTTGTGGGTGTCATGACGAGTCTTAGCGATACGTGATCTTAAAGTATCGTTAGCTGTTCGTAAAATCGTGGTACGGATCACTTGAGAGTTTACTGCATTTAACTTGCTTTTCTGTTAATGATTTTTTCCCGAAAGCTTTCAGGGTTTTGGTGGTACTAGCACGCAAACGTTTCGTGAGTTCACTTATAAAGTGATTAAGTGTTTTATAATCTTTTAGAACATAATCCACCTTGTTTTTATAGTTCTGCGTTTCAAGTCAATTGTGGTGCTGTCTTTGTCAGTGAGCAGGATGACGGTCTGATTGTGCTCCCTAAGTATCCCTAACACTTTCATCAGCTGTTGCAGCATCTATTGACTTTAGACCGGTCGGTTGTTGGCACATCCTTGATCCCTCGTCATTCAAACTACCGCAATTCAAGCCTGGCTCAAACTATGCAATGAATTATGTCGTCAATGCACTTGCCTAGCTGAATTTTAACAAAGCAGTCTTTTCGTCAAACGTTAACTGATACTCGAATAGGCTATACATAGGTTCGGCACAATGGTTTCGAGGTAGGCTGAGACGCCGAAATTTTTTAGCTCATTCGGTACTCTGTTTCTCTTTAGGTCCGTTGGAATTTTCGTGGCTACTTCGGGCTCAATGATTCACTCAAAATCAAGCAATTCAGCAGCTGTTTGTTAGGATCAGGCAAGCATACTTTCTTTCGCAAATAGCATGCAAACCATTTCTAAAACGGTCGAATGATAAGGCTGGTCAACAAAAAGCGTACAGAATAGTTTCAATGTTCAGTTGGCCCCGAACTCTTCTTTGTTGCGATATTCGGGCTACTTTAGTTTATCCATTGCAACAGCTACTCGGATAGTATCGGCTCGTTAGGTTCATGTGCAAATGTCTTCATTATACTCACACATAACAAACGGCTGTGGCTACATTCAAAACATTCAACAATAAGGTGTTTTCCATTGTCTTGGAGGTACATAGAAACAGTGCTACTGGGGAACCGTTGCCTATAATGGTTCTGTCGCCGCCTTTGTGAATGGGCGATTTAACGCCGTGCTTCCAACGACTGAGAAGGGTACCTGAGATATGAGTATCGAAATAGCGAAGTAAATGGAGCAGCTAACACCGCAGCACGTGGTACGAACCCACCTGATAGAGAAAAGACAAGAACAACGCAAAGACCACGAGCAGTATCTCTATCACGAACGAACGCAACGATACTGCAAAGCGGTATGAAAATCAGAGCTCAAATATCGGAACGTAACTCTCGCAACCTAGAACCCCCCAACAAGTAAGGAAAAAGACGGCCTTCAAACGAGCTTTATTTGCTGCTCAGCCCGAAGGCAAAATTGCGATTTACAGCAACCGTATTTACAGGTTTGCGTTGGCATTAGACCTAGGTCGCCGAATGGACCAATCAGAAGCGAGCGTAGCTTCCTGGATGTTCCAGAATTCTCATGAGCTTTCTAGTTCCCGGGAAATGAAGAAATCCATTTCCATTACAAATAATGCGAATTTTTGGCAAAAAGTTCCTTTTCCCAACAGCACGTTCCCTAAACAAGATGGGCGGTAGGCTATCGAGGTTTGGTGAATTTTCAGGCATCAACCTAAGAAACTTAGCTCTGGCATTGGCCTCCGATAAATCGGGGGAAATTCCGACAACGGTGGATTGACTCAGGCCTACTGGTTGTCCCGGGCTATCTGGTCACCAAAGGCGGTTACCTATTGGGAGCAAAGTATCTCGGTAATTCCCTGCTTGCTAGTTGACAAACCAGACGGATCCATTAGTGATGATATAGCTGATCGATACTTCGTAACGGGCGCAACGTATCTATCGAACCGCTCGGGACAGTTAACAATGGTTTCTGTGAGATTGAGCCGATGATCGCCATGGTCTGTTCTTGCCACCGTTATGCACCGATTTCGGGCGTTTTTGTAGACACCGTGTGCATCCTCGGTATCAGAGAACAGAACGCCATTCCATAAAGCCTTCTTTTCCTGTATGAAACATTTCGTGCGAGGTTCCAGTTGGGAATTACTGTTGCTCTATCTGAGGTGAAAGAAAGGTATAGCTTCCATGATCACCTCGTGTGTGATCACTAGTATCCAGAAAGGTAACGAGGATATCCGTTTGGTCGCAGTGTGCTAACATTAGTTCTTGGGCTATGGGCTTCATGTGTCAACTGTCGCGGTATCATGTCACGGATTACGAAGTCTTGTTATTTGACGACGTGGGAGTTACGCCTAATTGCACAGCTTCAGTGTACGACATGTAAAATACTGTCGCTATCATCTTGAAACCGCTGGAAACAGGCATTTTTGGATTATTAACTGTGCTGTACTACAATAACGTACGTTTGGAGGTATATAAAACTAAATTACTACCATAGTTTATCTGCAATGAGGGTCCACGGCGCTTTCGTGAACTACGCATTGACAGCATGGAGAATACCACTGAGTCGTCGAACGCTCTGCGTGAGTTCTGCGGAGCATCTCAGTACACTAACACTGCGAGATACTGCTTCACGACACTGCATCAAGCTCTAAATGAAAGTGTGAATGATTTTATTACTCCAGATTCAACAACCTGTGTCTGACTGCTGTTACAACCAGATTCCACCCACCAAATTTGGAGACGAAATGGCTCTACAGTGTATCCAGAGCGACAAAGCACGTGGAAGATTATTGTCAAAAGAAGAATTTACTTTAATCTGGGAGAAAGTCTGTTCGATTGTCCAACAATGGGGAAACACTAATAACCAGTCAGCTATATTTTCACAGCGGACGAACACGGATGCTTTTCAGATTGTTTCCAAATTGACTAGTGGATCGCTGAAACCCCCGGACAAATCACGTACGTGCTATCGATGCGGCGGCCAGCACTGTTCGGTCAGCGAATGCTGCCACACGCATGCAGTTCGCTATGCATCTGAAAAAACTGGACATCTGACTCGCGTGTCCCACAAAAGCCTACTGATAGTCGAAGTCTCAATCGCCGGTCGGACAAGTAAACTTCGTTAGCGGTGCTTCTGAAGACGACCCATGCTTAACACCGTTTAGGAATATATGACTGATAGCCATTGTTCACTTCCATCCTACTCTTCACGACAGAAGTCGAGGGACAACCCGTTCGTATGGAGATTGATGGTGAAGAGTGTGACGATAATAAGTGCTACACCTATGAGAAATCCGTCAAAACTCTCCGTGTATCAATCAACCGTGTGTATCTATACTGAACGGCCGATTTCGGTACTAGGAACGTGCAGTTTGCGTCCACTATGATGGCAAAAAGCGAACTTTGCCAGTGTATGTAGTGACTTAGGATAAATTTGACCTACTCCAGTGGGATTGGATAAATGTCATCCAAGTAAACTAGATTATATGCAGCACAGTCGAAACTCCATGACATACAGTCCAAATATTCCAGTGTTTGAAGATAAACCTACCAAACTAAGTGGATTCCAGGATAACATTAAACTGATTGCCAACTACCAATCCTGTCTCCTTAAATCACGGCACTTACCTTATTAGTCGAGGAAGAGTTGATTCGGCTTTAAAAGGGAAGCACAATCATTACTGTAGAATAATGGGAATGCGCAATCCCAATCGTTCCTGGTATCAAGCCAGATGAATCTGCATGAATCTGTGGAGGTTATATATTAACCTTGAATCGCCTTTGCATACCGGACAAATCTCTTCCTCGCATAGAGGACTTATACACTCGCTGGTGGTGGGATCTACAACTGACCGTATTCATGCTTACTCAAGCTTGCGCTAAACAACTACGCACACGGGCTTTTGTCAGTATACGGCTGTCCTTTGGTATCATATTGGCCCCGGCAGTTTTCCAAAATATTTTAGACAAGCTGCTGAAAGATGTTTCTTTTCATCATCATCATCATAACAGCCATGAGCCTGACCAAAAAGTACTGTGGTTCGGGCCACCGTTCACTTCAAGTGACGTGGAATATCCTAGAAGAAAACGTTACTAAGAAGGTCGAAAATTATTAAAACAGGACTAAGCGGAAGAAATAGAAATGGTATGGATACAGGTAGGACATTGACTGCGACACACCGCCATCTCGGATAGCGTCTCTAACCAGCGATTTGAGTGATCACGAGGACCCCATTCAGGCAGGTGACACCTACCCACTATGATCAATAGAGCAGTCAAGGTCTTCATATTCCGTGACCACGCTGTTGCTTGACCACCACGCGGTTTTACCCAACTGTTGGTGGCCTTACTATGCAATGCTCGGTACGGCAAACGATCAGATGACATACGGAGTACTTGACCAAACCATCGCAAGCTGTGTACCGTGATTAATTGACCAACTGATCGCGCATCTCGAGCGTTCCGGAATACGCGCAGGCGAACTGCCACATTGCTCACGCGATCAGTCCACTTAATATGGGCCAATTCGCGGAGACAACGATGGTCAAACACAGCAAGCCTGTTGATATCGTCTTTGAGAACAGGTCACGTTTCCGAACCATACGGCAAAATGGAACGCACAGGCAGTATATACTCTTCCTTTCAGCAATAACCGAACGTCTTTTCGAAGCCACA
>JTDE01021358.1:44955-65407 GCA_014338405.1 Paragonimus skrjabini miyazakii | reverse complement strand
TATATATATATATATATATATATATATACGCTCACCTTGCAAAAAAGCGTCAAAATCTTAACATTTGACAAAGTGAAGATTTGATCACCACGGTTACGTTCTTGGCGGAAACGGGCTTGCTGTTCCATTATTTGATTCTATTCGTAATACCATATCCCACAAACGAGCCCAGTTAGTAACCGACTGACAACAGTTCTTTCATTTTCGAAACGAGTGGATAAAATGCCATTCAGGCTGCTTCAGGTGTTAAGGCATCGCTGATCCTCACTTTAAGCCTTGAGCCGTTAATTCTTCCTGATGAAACACAAGGATGTGAATTCCTTGACGCCAGCTATGTTGGTGGCCATTGGATTACGGATAAAGTCGAACCACTTGGCGTTCCGTGTGTCGATATAATGCATACATTGGACCACCGATTCCTTCATAGGTGTTCTCGTCAACGTTTAACTTTATCGGAGCACGTGCCGTAATATTCTGGCCGAAATTCCGATAGTTACCAGAGAACATGACTGTTTCGATCTCTGTAAAGCCATGTTTCAACCAGGTGTATCGATCACTCCTGAGGTTTCCGGCGCATTCCCGTCGCAAGAGTTTGCGAACAATAGTATTCCCATTGCATGGTGTACAGTATCCAAAAAGGTAGGGTGAATGCAACTGGAAGGTAGTTGCCGTCTTTCAAGATTCACATACATTAGTGCTCTTCATAAGCACGGCGTCACTGAGTAGCGCCCGATGTTTCTTTGATATCGTCATCATCACGATTGACTGCAACACATCATTGGTCCCCACTGATGCTTAACTGCCACACAACCACGAAGAATAAAGAGCAGCTACTGTATAGGAAAATAGAACAGAAAAGAACGGGACGGGAGGGGACTTAACTACCAAGAACAGCTACGTCTATATTCAAGCATTCAAATTCAAGGTGTTCACACCGTGCAAACAAATATTAGAGCTGTAAGTGGAGGTGAGGCGTCATCGTTAAGATAACATCCTTACAGCTTTCACTGCCCCGTGTCAACAGGTGCTCTCACTTCACAGACAACTCAGCCAAACAACGACAACATACACGCCACTGAGCTCGGTTAGCCACCGTCTCACCTAACGCCTCCTGTCACCGATTCCGTGAGTCACGAGGTCCCCAACCTGGGAGACGAACCCGACCAAACGTTTAAACTGCGTTTCAGTTACGTATGGATATCTCTGCTAAACTTGTTATGTGGACTGTCAGGAGGAATGTTTTGTCTAATTTCTAACAACTCCAGGGATTTCTTTATGATCCAATGCCTGTTCAACACAGTACTCCCGTGCCGCATGCTATAATGTCTGCTTCACGAATGGCCTGAGAGATCTCAGTCTGGGAGCCATTGATATCTTCAGGGTGAGAATTTTTGAGGCTGCATTCTAAGCTGGTTTAATACTTATGCTTTGCCGAGGATGTAATTAATTTCTCAACAACCAGCCGTTATAATTGGCGAGTCGTTGCCCAGCGAAAGTAAGAACAAAACGACGGCGTACGAACGCGTAATCTGAATCCTTTTATGTGCTCCAATAGAAACGACGGTCCTTAATCGAATCCCGCCACCTATAACTAACATGTGGTCTACCTAAGACTAGGTCTGATTCAGAGCAGGGGGCACCAAGTGTAACAGTGACGCGCACGATGCTTAAAACTAGTGCTGGTTAAACATAGCTTGTGCTCAGCTCACAGCTACCACAACGAGGCTGAACCTTAATGCGGTGTGATGGCTTGCGAATCTCGATGACTTATTGGACTAAACTGGACAGTGTGGTCACCAAACCGACTGAGTCACTCATACCAGGCAGGCCATTATGTGGGGATCTGACAAACCACAGTCGTTGCTGTCGGTCGATACATCAAACACTAGCTTGGAGGTCAGCGTTTTCTTATGTGGACTCCGCAAATTTTATTACACTAATGCGTTCGACGCCAGATCCTGTATGTCCGATGCCTTGGAAGACAAAATTGACGTTAATTACAACGTAGTCAAGGTAGTGTTTTATTGTGGTCGACATTTTCTAATTATGCTACTCCGACAATGAAATATAACAATGCGACTCATCATTGTTGCTTCGAAAACAGAGTGTTTTTAAGAGCACAGCGGTGGTTGTTACGCCGCGCGTCGGTGCTTGCCACGTACGAGCGATTTTCCGTGACTGTTTGCGGTGGGCGTTCATCATTATTCCAACTGGAAGTACCTGCTTCTCACTGCCTACCTAGCTGACTTTCACCCTCTCTTAAACGACCGATCTGCGCATTCAGGTCAACATCTATGGACGAAGACATAGGAATATGTTTGAAGTTTGTCCGTGTCCGCATCCTAGTTGCTCTCAGTTTGTGCACAGACAGAAATGACAAACAAAAGCACTTGCAATTTTGATGTCAGATACCCTTTCACGTACGAACTAGACATAGTGTTCGGAATCCAGTCAGAAAGCGTGGCTTCAGTTCATCCACTTAGAGTGATTAATAGGTAAGAAAGAGGATATGTTTCTCAGTTTTATGTTGCCTCGGCACGTCCTGGGCGTTACTCCAAAGGAGGGACCTTTAGTGTCCATTAGAACCTTGAGCCAAATAGTTTGATTTATAAATCAGTGATACCACTAACTAGTGATTATGGGTGTGCCATTCGAACATCAAAGTATCATGATATCCGTTTGCTTCCTTTGAAACAGAGTAAGTTCTTATGCGTAACCGTAATATGCCTCGTGTCATATCTCATCGAAGAATCAGTTTGGCACTTCAGAAGTAATCCGGCTTTCAACCATGAACTCATCATGCTACGGTAATACTAGTCGCTTATTATCCCCGATTGCTTATTCACATGGCAACTCCAGTCATTTCGCAGTTGATTGCTGTTTGAAGGTAACTTATTGATCCACAACCTGGAGACTTGTCCAGTGGCAGTGAAATGGCCGCCCCGTTTACTTAAGAACTACTGCTTGATGGTGTTTTTTGAACTGTATGTTCTGTAATTGGCTGCACAGGCTTACTCTAATTTTATTTCTGGTGTTTACACATCGGTACCGTTCATTTCATCGGGTTATTCAGCATGCGAAATACAAGGGTACTATTCTGTCAGACACTTCTTAGAAATAAGTTATAAGAGTGGATATGGACTGTGTATCAGGCTCCTGTCTGCGTTTGTGTTTTACATTTAAAACTTTAACTAATACCAGCATACCGTCTGTGAATAGAGAATGTTGATCATAGAATAGCGAATGTTTTTCACTGTACGGTGATTTCTATTTTCATATTTTTTTAAAAAACAGAACGCTGCAGTTGATACGAAACAGGAGCCTGAGCGGTCCGATTACTTTCGATTGACTCAGACGGAACAGGCGAAAACAGGAAGTGTAAGTTATGATCAGCTGTGTGCAGTTCTTTATTACTCAGTTTTAAACGTAGACACTGATTTGCCTCTATCCCTTCAAATGTTACAACTAGTTCTTTTTGCTCTCTGGAGGATCACATGCCTTGACTTAAGAGTCAGCCTCGTCAGCTGTAATATGGAGTTTGTCTGTCGCAATGCGATGTAACGTAGTCTATTTGCCAGTTTCAATCCAAACAGTGTGTCCATTGAAGCCATTTTCTTTCAGATGCCAAACACAGTTCAGCTATTACCCATAGGATGTTGTAACGAGATAACCTCCCCTCTTCTGTTGTTTCCATATATACTGTATTCTACATATAGCAGGACTCACTAAAGCCAGAGTGTCGTAAAAAATGGTGCGGAAGTCTAAAGTAATCTACCATCCATTACTTTTCAGTATTTCACACGACAAAAGAAACACATGGGACCGCCGCGATTTTTTCTGTTAACGTGATCCATAAGACATCAAGTAGATCGGTTGTCCTATGGTTGCCTGTAATCCTGTAATATTGGGACTTCGAATAGCTCTGTAAATCGTACACGGATTGAAACCTCCCACGCAAGTAATAAGGAGAAAATCTCGTACTGATTGCAGTAAGCAATTCTTATTCACGGGACAAAAAGCCGAATTTACAGGTTAACAGCAGTATTAAGGAAATCACAGTCTGTCATTGGCTGATCGTATTGGCACATAGGACATCATAAATTGTAAGTTATTTGGTGCAGTACAGAACAACGAAATCAGCGAATAACGGAGGACGTAACATTGAGACTGTTCGTCCAGTCCTGATGTGGTATCTTTAACGCGATGTTTGAATTGACCCCCTGGTGGACTAGTGCTGCCTCAACTCTTCATGAATGCTCGTTCGTCGCATAAGACCATAAAAGCTTACCTAACGGTGACATATTGTGTTCATCGATTGAGCTACACAATGAAGTATGACTCATTTTCACGCCTGTCCCCTATATCGGGACTTGTTGATTAGACAAGTCGCGTTATAACAAACTTGCTTCGGTCAAAATTCCTTTCACATTCTTTATTTTCTTTTCTAGACTCGAATTTTGCCAAAACCACTACCTTCGTCGTTTTGTATACACTTGTCTCAGAATCAGACAAGCCCATCTGTAGGTCATGTGGATGGAGGGAGTAAAGTCTTACCTCGTTTTGGGGTACCCACGTTAACCCAAAATAAATTGGCTACTAAGTTTTAGATCGTCTGCAGTTGTGCCGCCGCTTCGATCAATTACGCAATTTTTCTTCTCGTTCTAGGAATATGGTCACAAATGAATTGACTACAGTCAGGGGTCATACCTATCTGACCTTCCGAACACAACCCCCTTGTACTGGCATAGCGTGCAGTTATTTGCCCTACTCAAAAACTATCTCTTTTACTCTACCTTCTCTATCAGATTTTATTTGTGTCGATCTCTTGGCTACCTACTGTCAGTTGAGTCGTGGTGCTGAAATTTTGTTGTTCGCTTCAGGACAGTTTTGATTAGACGTTTGGGTTTTACAATGTATAAGGTATTGAGCAAATGAGCATTTATTACCACTGTTCTCATTTAAACGGGACTGTATCATAATTGTTTGCCAAGACGGTTAGTATTCTGTTAAAGCTGGGCTTGTGTTATTTTATTCGAAAACTCAACCAGTATAGGCTTACCAGTTTGGTGATTGTAAGTGAACCAGCGGCAGAAACCACCAGTTAACCTGGTTAAATAAACTAGATAGTCAAGAATACATCTGGTTGTTCCACTCGTCCAGCCTCCATATTGATTGCTACCTAACCAAGATCAATTAGGCATTGAATTACGGTCACCTGTGAAGCCATCCAAATTGGTTTGTATGATCTACCTCTCCAATGTACTCAGAAAACGGTATATCCGTACTTTAAAACTCCCTTGATCTACTATTATATAACCGATGTCTAGATTGTTGATTAAAATCAGGCACCTTTGTCATGTGCTGAAATTAGGTGATGTCGTTTTTTGTTCTTCTTCGACAGAGAAGTATTGTTACGACGGGTTCGATGAAAAAGAGAGTGTATACTATGACGTACGGTGAATCTTACTGAACTACTTGTTCGGGTTAACTGGTCCGCTGTTGGTATAGGACTGGGTAATCAGTCAATTTGTTTAATCAGTTTTATCAAGAAACATCACTTGAATTACTGAATTTACTTGGTGACTGTCCCCATTGGTCGAATGCATACAGTCTCTTTCACAGTCAGTCTACATTTGTTATTACGATGAGGGTTAACTACTTCATTGATCCCGAATGAACAATTTGCTTTACATGTCGACCTTGTTTATTCTTTATCTCCCACGGATCTCTGTCCACAACCCACATTTTCAGAACCCATTTTTCGCCCTCCTAATCGTTTCCTATTTTCGATTTCATTGGTTTAACATACATACTTCTCGCCCATTTTTTTTTAACTCGCTACATGTTCATACTTTTTAATACACCGTGGGTATTCTTGCAGTCTACTGGGTAGGTCTTTCAAACGTTCTTAATCACGAGTGACCTCAAAGCTCACAGCTGATGGTGCGCCAATCTGGGAAACTCTTGGTGGCCAGTCGATAGGTGGTACAATATTGAAATACCAGCTTGACAACTGTCGTCACTTGTACGATGCGGCTCGCGAATTAGACCTTACACACACACACACAAACCAATGTTTTGGTATACTGTACTGTCTGTCACCATCTTTGAGATTTCTTGCCCCAATTCTGATGGCAGCAACAGAGTTGCGATTGATACACATGATTAACTGTGATAAAAGTGAAATAATAACACTGGTTTAAAATTACAAAAAATAGTAGAGATGGTGGGGTGCAGGATCCTTGTGCCAAAACTGAATCTATTCATACAAATTTGCCTGCATCTCGCATGCGAACTAATGACTACCAAATGCCTTTTGGATGACATCTTTGTGGTCTCCATTCACTGACTTTCTCACTGATTGTTCTCCGATTCCATCTTGTACAAACAACGGAACAGTAACGTTGGCAGTCCACGTTCTCATTGTATCTAATATCACTGTTAACAACAGTTATGTTTTTGATCACAGCGTAACGCGTCACTAAGTGTGGCTTCATAAGTAACACAGTTAGGCCTGAATGAGATCACATTTTGGCTTTGAAAGTGTCATAAGGCGAAGAGAACTGTCCCAGACTTAGACATATGATCTATAATTTCACACACCGCAAAATTATCTTCCAAGGTATAACTGTACGAACCGGTTACAGCCTCAAACACTTTGTTTATCAATCTAGTTTGACATTACGGCTGCAGAGTTGGGGCATTTCCGTGAGGTTTGAAACCACAAAACACTTCCTAAACAATTGGTTGGGACTAAAAATAATGTCTAAAGCTTGCGTTGTCAAATTGCAATACCCTCTTATTAACACAAACCAGGTCCATAAGCCTTCCACTTCACATGACGTCAATGGCTTGATTTTGTAATTACCTGTTCCGAAATTCAGCACGAACACAAAACTGAGCAGCTGTGACGAACGACAAGCTTAAGGTAAAAGGTGGTCTTTGGTTCCCGTTAAACTCTGAAATGACTGATCTGGTTTGCTCGCATATATCACGGACTAACTGGTACCCTTCTAACGCCAATGTCAAGCAAGTAGTAATTTGAAAGTAAAAAGAACCGCTTTCTCTTGTCATGAGTTTGCCATTTCAAAAGAAAATGAAGAGTAGTGCTGTCTGATAACACCGTAAGTAACACCTTATGCCAATATTTGCCACTTATTGTATCAGGTCAAGTGGTCCACATTCAAAATCTACTTCCGCAACGTCGGTGTGATATACTGCCTACTCATTCTCATCTCGTACCCGGTCACGCATTTGGCCTCGTTCGGAACCAGTCTATGGTTGGCCGATTGGTCCGAGGATTCTGCCTCTCAGTCGAATCTCAGTGAATGGCTTCGAGCTAATCCGGAGGCATTTTACAACCAGACTGCCTATCCCAACTTGTCCAGTCGTCTGGCAGAATTCAAGGCGCAGCGTGACTATCGGTTGGGTATCTATGGCGTTTTGGGTTTCGTGCAAGGTAAGTGTTCCTTTTGTGTATCTATCTGGTATATATATTTGACAAAACTAGCCTACTATTCTTCACCAACAGTGAAAAATGCTTTCTAGACCCAAGTAGTTCACTTTTCAACCGTTTTTTGAGTGACCCACAAGAAATAATTTTGACTCAATGAGTTAAAAAAATTAGTGGCCCATGTTGTAAAAACCGTGAATGTAATTTCGTTCAGTTAGTTGTTTTTCTAGCATGCACGTGTTTGGTCAGTATGCTAGGCAACGTCATCAGAGTAACCTTGTGTGTGCAATCTAGTGACGAAACAATCCTTATTTGGATACCAGGTGTGTGAAATAAATTTAATATCTACAAAGTTCCTACGTCAGCATATAGGGAAAACTGACGAATATACGTATTCTGGAACTTTTCCACCAGATGAATGCACTCCTAAAAGCTGGGTAATACGGGTTGATTTGTATATTCTCAGCATAACTTGATCAGTCCATAATGTACGACAGCCTTGAAACTCTAGTTAGCCGCAGTCAGTGGGCGATAAATTCGATTGTTCCCGTTTTGACGGGAATGATTTATGCATTCTGGGTTTGATCGTTGGATGTTTCAGCCAAAACACGGCATCGTTACTGTGGATTTCACTACTTATGATGGCCTATTATATGAGTAGATGCAATCTGGATACTTTTCCGTCATCATTCCCGAATAGCACATACGATAACGTTACTCACCATCGTCAATAAATATCACGCCGTTCTAATTTTGTTCATATACACCGTCGTATGTTTTGTCTCGGCCTCTGTTCTATCGTCATCCAACCAATGTGATATGCACCCCTGTCGGATTCTTGTAACTTACATACTGTACAACAGTTGTTTCAACATCGTCGTTTTAATAATATTGTTGGCTTTGGGTCATGAGTAATTTCTTTCACTTCTCCTCGGAAAGGTCATCCTAAAGCGGCACAATCCAGTTGAATAAATGCACATTTTGATGCTTTATTGCATTCGATTTTTCAGAACATTGGTTTATAAGGAACGCTTTGACAGGAAAGTCGATGTCATCGATTTGCTTCCTAAGCCATATTTAACTTGGAGCCTGTACAGTAGACATAACACTGATAGGCGGCTGGCTGTAATATGCTTTACTTAGTCGATGTAAACTCATGCCTCTTGTTAAACAGCTCATTTAGGGTCATATGCTTCATACGTCGGCAGACCAGATTTTTCGAGCATTACTGACTCATGCTAGCCTCCTGTGTTAGCTACTTTCCAGTATGCGCTTGATCTCATCTTGTTTATTCGGAAAGTTTTCGTGCTCTCTTTCCTGCTCCATATACTACGGGGTAGCACTCGAATTTTAGCGTTCCAGTTTCTGCCCCACTCATCCTCACTTAGTTACATTTTCCGGCCAACCGTTAATGGTTTCGCTAATTTGAATTTGCCGATTCTAGACCGTCTTTGCTTCCCAACTGGTTACTTAGTCATTCCTTGTAGTTAAAAACAGCTAGACACGAGACTTTTATTTGCTTGTCCGACTACTGACTTCTTCCTTCTTTTTGTCATGGCAAATCAAACCGGACTATCAATCCACGTTCTTTTATGTCGCCACGTTTACAGGGATTTTATCTTAGTGGACCAACGGACGTGTTGCCATCTTAAATTCTTATCTGTTTTATTGTTCCTTTTAAAAGCACAACGATGACGTAGCCTTGACAGTTCGAGTATAGCGACAATAAAGTGAATAATTACTTGAAACATTGAGCCCCTTTTAGCCACTACGTTTGGGAATAAAGAAGACAAACTTTGAAATGTATTAACCTTCCACTTACACTTATCAGGCAATTTCAAATGGAACTGTTGCACGGACATGTCTCAAACTCACAGTGAGTAACTGAAAGCTAATCGATCTGGAAACATCCCGAATGTTCCAAAAATGTACTAGGATGGTGCACTTCTGTATCGGATCTTGGTCGTGGACACTTCTGCCTACCACGTAGCTCGTCGCTAGCTGATGGACATTTTGAACCCTGTCCACAAAGTGTAATCTCGATACAGCCTGAAAGATTCCCTTGAATTAACGCAAACCTTGAAACATGTTCCGCTGACTGCGCCATTACGGTATTCTGTGGATGTTGCCTACTGTTTTACGACTATTCCTCTTCGCGAGATAGTTGGATTTTTATGTAATTTTATATTGTTAAAACTGTGATATAGACGTTCCACATTTGTACCTTAAAAACCATACACCATTATACAAAGGGAACATTCGACTTAATGTTGAAGGGATTTGGAAAACACAGATAAATGGTGCTGTTATATTTACTTCGTTATGCTCAACACTAGTGGACATCACAGGAATGATGCAATGATAAGGTCCATGCTAATATCGCCATGGCATTATTGCACTAACAACAAGTTGAAGATATTTTGATTTTACTTGATATTGATTATTGGTTTGTTTTTGCCCACTTCAGCAATATTCACTGCAAACTATTTTATTTCACAAAGTTGGATGTGCTCATTACTACATGTGTGAATGGTACGTGTACTTCATCACAAAATAACATGGAACAGCCAATATATTTCTTTTTGTTATTCTTTCCCTAATTACTTACAAGCATGATTTGATCAAAATTCTGTTTCACAAGGCCGTACGTATTTATACCTCTGATAAACTACAAGCAAAACAGAAGATGCTGGGGGAACTTTCCACCGGTAAACGGCCAACTCGGAGAAATGCCTTGGGGCTCCTTACAAAGTGAACCACAGCAATGAGCTAATTCAGACTACTCGAAATAAGCATACTTTCTTGTTTAGTATCATTTAGAGGGAACCAACTTGAGAACGGTTCTAAGCACATATTAAAATCCGCCCTGGCTCTAACACACGCAGCTGCGCAGTGGCCCTTAGTTTAAAACAACAGATGACCATTCCTCCATAACCGCGAATGCAGTGCGTCTTACTATTCTGTCTTCCGCTTTTGTCCTAACTGATTCGCGGTCGCAGTGACGCTTACACTAGCAGAACTGATCAGCACTTCTCACAGTAAGTGGTTGAAACAACTGATAGCACACCAGCCTCAACGTGACGAGTCGGTTGCTCGAAATCCCACATAGTCAATGGCTAAACATCTCGTGGTGACAGGCCGCCAAGCTGATCCCGTTTATTCATTTAAGAAACTGTTACGCAATCAAAGCTCGAGGTCATCGGCCGTTAGCAAATTAACATATCCAAACCTGTCAACTGTGTCTGTGTAAACAAAAATGGCTGGGGCAACCTATCCAGTTACCATCGTCTCGATTACGCCTATCTAGTCACTGTTTGTTCCCATTTGTTTGCTACATATCGTCTGCATGTTTTACGTTTGCGACTAATGACAGTAAACGAACAGTTAACATATCGCAACATATGCCTTCTTTCTGCTGTGGTGAACTTAATTTTCGTTCCATTATTCAGCCACACGTCTATACACCTGTTTGTTGTGTGATTGTATATACTTCTGATTGTGACCATCACTCCGGTCAACTACTGTTTATGCTCAATTCCCACACAAAACTTCTATTGCAAGCTGTGCTAAAGTTTTTGACGCACGTGATTGGGAACAACGGGACTTTGCGTGCAAGTTCTCGATTGCATTCAGCGTGCTTCGAATCGCTTGTACATTCTTACGGGTTGTCCTTGGGCTATGTGGACAGCGTGCGTGGTGAGGTGGACTGCTCCGTCGAAAAGACTGAAGGCTTGCCGTTGCTATCACATCGCACGGCTCACATCAGTCTTCCAGTAATCGAAGCACTAACTCGTCTGTCTTTCGATATTGCCGATGCGGACAACGTCTTACCATTCACGTTCACCGGCATGATCAATCTGTGTTTGGAGCTGTGCATTACTCTCGGATTGCAGTTCTACACTCTGCTGTCGACGGGTTCCGTCCACGCTATAACCGCTGGCTCGACTACATTTGTGCTCGGTGTATACGTGCTAGCTCGTATTCAGGCAGGTTATTTAACCTTTGGTCATTTTACTTGTCCATTCCGTGATTCCCCTGAATATGCATCTGCAGTAATTACTGCGAAACAGGAATGAAACTCATGACCGGCAATTATGGGCAACCTGCATCAGCTGATTAGCGATGAAATAATTTAATTGGTGATTGGCTGGTTGATTTGCTCAGCATGCGAACGAACTACTCGTACATCAATTATCAAATTTGCTTTGACTGTCTTCTTATTTACTTGTTTGTCCTTCCCGTAACTGTTTGCATAATAATTAGTGATCACTTCTTGGGTCTCCTCCATCGCCTTTGCAATCGGTCATTTGGCATGTGTCCGAAAGCTCCATGGTCTGTTACTTACGGGTGTGCTTCATGCGCCAGCGGGATTTTTCGACAAAGTCCCACAGGTGAGCCCCATTCGATGACCCAGAAACTTTTCCGGTTGTTTGCTTAACATTCACTTCTGAAATTCAGACTAATTCGCTTGTTTGAGAATCCCCACAGCTCACTACACGCACTAGACCTTATGGAGCATGTATTACAGGTGAGGCACTTTTTATGCCTTGAATTTTTGTCGTTGTGGTCTTAAGTTCTACCTAGTTATATAAGTAATGAACTTGCGTAGTTTTATTGGGGTATTACGATGCCCAACATCCGCCTGAAACTCGATGTTTCATGCGGTAAGAACACCAATTTGGCGATACCGCTCAATGTTGAATCTGTCGTGGAACAGTTTCCGCAAACAGCATTATTCTTCGTGAACTGTGAGCTAAATCCCTCTTCCACTTAAGCCTGTGTAACGTAGGAGACGCTTGAGTTTTGGTTTCTTTGATTTCGATTATCGATTAAACAGCTCGCAGATAATGTAGAATGATTTACCCGATGCTTTTCTCATCTTTATTTTCTTTCAGGGACGAGTAATTAATCGATTTGCACAAGACATTTCCACCTTGGATGGACCACTGATGGATTCGTTGAAAAGCACATTCACCTGTTTCCTTCATTGTACCTTAACTGTATGTACCGCTTGTAGTATAAACCCGTGGATTGTCATTCCCGTTGCCTGTCTGACAGCGCTCTACATGATCTTGCAGGTATGGGCTTTGATTCCTCTGACTTGCATCCTCAGTCCACATTATTCATTTGCATGCTATGCCGTGATTGTGCACTCGTTGTCAATGTTGTTGTTGTTGCTGTCGTATTTAGTGATTTGAAAACTCGCACGCTGGTGTTTCTCTGTCATATTTCTTCCCATCTTAAGCTCCGCTAATCAGTTGATGCTGTTGGACCACTAGTTACCGTCGTACTAAAAGACAATTGTTGTTCCATTCTGAATTATCGGCTATTGTCAGTTTTTTTCATATATGCTACCGTACGCTTTGACAATACTCGCTATTTCTGAACAGAGAGATGACCAATCCTAAAGTATACAATCTGGATGCAAAGACACAATTCTGTGTGTACTCCCTGAGTTTGTAGACTGACGTGATTCTGATGAACTTTCTATTCAAAGTACTGGATCCTGGTGTATCAGATTCATAGCGTAAAAATTTTATTATAACACACTTCTGAAGGACGACTGATGTCGGATTAGTTCATGAATGCAGATACGATTGCTAGTTCTTAGCTACTTTCAGACCTGCATCCAGCTATGCGTAACATGCATGCCTTCAGGCTAGTCGCAGTCATTATCTCTTTTTGGCAGTTGTAATTTTATTGTTTATTCTGTTTGAACTGGTTTGTGATATCCATTTTGGATAGTTAACTGTAAGCACTCGAGTGCCCACTAGCCAGAGTTGTTTGATGACGCTCAAACTGCTGTATCTGTTAGCTTGCTCATGTCAACCTGCATTTTTATATGAATATCTTTTCTTATTACTTCATGGTGTCCTTCTCTCAGTAAAATGCATTAAATGATAAATTTAGTACCTTCAATCTGCTCAATACTAACTAGTAGGTACCACCTAAAGCTGAATAGGTGAAGCTGAGGTTACTTGAGTTGCATTTTAGTACAAGCATGTTAAGCACCCAGTAGACGGTGGGTGGATCGTATTCATCAGTGTTTCTGAGGTAACAAAACCATGGATTTTCGTCTCAGTGACCACAAGGTTTTTAGTTACATCGACCGTATAAATTTAGGTCTGACTTACTGCATCATCTTGAGTCTAAATCTGGCGAGCAAGCTTTATTTGGACATGTTATTTTCAGATCGGATAAAAAAACGGAATACGGAACTGGTGGTTGAATGTGAATTAGGTGACGTCAATACACGATGGATCATTCTAGGTTTGCAGATGTGTCGTAGCATCTGTAAAAATAACTGTGAACCAGACCAATTTTAATACACTGACAAAAGGCACACAAAATCAAATTTCGCAACCATTTCCGATAAGCGTTTTAGCTGTCACCGTACGATATCGCACACTTTCAGTGTGGACGATTTGATAAATCGACTTGAAAAATACAACTAACTTGACTCTATGGCCAGAATTGGCTAACTGTTTCATAGCTACATTAGGGACAGTGCGTTATTGTTTTGTCATCAACTCAACGTACAATCCTAACCAGATGCCCTGTTGTGTGGTCGATGTGTCTCGCTCCACAGATACGAGAAAATGTGTAAATGCAAAAGGACACTACACCATTGAGTATTGCTTCTCCGGGCTGAAGGTATACCACTGGCTTTGAAATGACCGTTATTCTCATCTGTGCATACTGGACCAAGGGGTTCAACCAAACCTTCAAGTTAGCTATATACGTGCGATTTCATTGTTGTGCGGATATTTTATGTAAACCAGTGTGTACTTAGGCATGCGTTGTCCTCTTTCACAACACTATTTATATCCGGCTGCTGATAGCTGAGACATCATGCTCTCACCATCAATATAGAGTGATATACACGTATTCCTGATGAGTAGTCGAGAGTTCGTTTAAGTTCAATTTCGACTTCATTCACATCTGATCGAAGCCTTCGCGTTTACACAAACGTTCGTATACTGAAAAGAAATTCGTCAAGGGAAGGCTAAGCAGACAGGCTGATCACAGTCTACCGAGACTAGTCATTCCATCTATCCCTTTGTCTCGACCTCCTCATGACAATCATGATATCACCACTTTACTGTATTCCATCGATGTGACAACTATTGCGTCCGAAAAATCAGATCAATTGTGGGTGATGTTCAATCGATATGAAAATCAAAATCCCCTACTACTCATCAGTAATCAAATACCGCTCAACAAGTCAATGATTTCTGTGATTTCAACTTGCAGAGAAGTCCTAGTCGAGGGGTCATCGATTGGAGTTAACAGACAGTAACTGTGTCTCCTCTCGAGGCGATCGGGCAACCTGACCATTACTCACAAGCGAAAGTGGATGAGCGTTCACATATGATAATTCGGTCTTGCCGAACGTGAGGTCAATGGCGCAGTGGTAAACACGGTTGCCTCATGAACAGCATGTCCGTGGTTCAAGTCCCGGCAGTGGCAATGATATGCACTACTGACGAGCTCTAATGAGAGCGAAACTCGAGTCTAGTGCTTCTTTTCGAAAGGGGCCGATTGGAAAGTCTATGGGGATGCGACAGCTGCGATCAATTGTGGGTGATGTTCAATCGATATGAAAATCAAAATCCCCTACTACTCATCAGTAATACTGTTTTTATAGAAAGGAAACACCATCTACATTAGTGATCGCCATGTGGCTACAGTGTTTGTCCAGTTTGGTATTATGTTTTCCAATAAGGATGCTGCTCCAATCCAATCGTGAAATCCAGTCTTGAAATAATTCGGTTTGTTGTGTTACATTACTGAAAGGCGGTGGTTTATTCGCTCCACCTTATGTCGATATTTATCCACATATCTTGTGATGGAAAATCAAGAGAATGCTAGTTTTTACAACAGAACAAAGAGTTCTTCAGAAAATCTGACCCTGCCAATTGAACTCCGCTTGGATTGTTATTTACAACTTGACAGCAAAACCAATTACTACGAAAGGGCATGCCAACAAGTTCTTGGGGACATTTAACGATTGCTTCATGAAGGTTCAGTAGTTTACGTCATAAAGCCTAAATCACAGTTTTTAACTGCTTTATCGTGGACTCATAAAAGCTTCGTAAATTGTTAAAAATCCCTTCATCGAAACTGACTGTTGCAAGTTAGTAAGAACTAGATTATTGCGTAACATTTTCTGTGGTGTTGATTAACAAAGTTCCAGTGATGAATTGGGAATAATAGCCTATCGTAAATCAACGACAAAAATCAAAAAGGAACAAAGTAAGAAAAGAATCAAAACATCAATGACAACTCACATCATTCATATTTTTGACGGTGACGAACTCGTCTATTGCTGCAAAACTTGCACGCGGGCATCATGCAGACTTACATTTAAGGATTGTTGCTTATCCGTACTCAACCGAAAAGAGATAAACACTAGTTGGAGTTGTGCGTTGTCAGTGTGTATTAAAAACTCTGTATGCGCTTCTATCAGGTTTATTTACGTTTTAACCCAGAAGACGTTGCTACTATGCTTTCCATTAAGCCTAGATATTGTTGTGCTGCTTAACCTTAGAGGATGAATCAAAGTATTTCGGATTTAATCCCCTCACCGCGTAGACGTTACTGTCACAAGATTATCTGGATTTCAGAAGACCTGCCGAATTTATTTGAGACTGGTTTTGCTATATAACACATCTGAAGAACACTGAGTGGTCTGTGGAATTTGTTGAATACAACCGTAGATACTGATAGTCACTGCAACAACACAGTTGCTGATATAGCCTACGCTTTCTTTACTAGTTTTGTAGCCGTTACACCTCGGTGTGAACTATGGGGTTTGGTGCAGGTGGTAACGGTGCTTATGATGATGGTGATGAGGTCAACCGACATCGAACCAAGAAGGACCGACTGGCAGACCAACGGACACAACAGTTTGCAGGAGAAATCCATTTTGTGCTATTTCCTGTTGAAACTGATCATAATGTTTAGTCGGGAACTCACTTCATCAGGCATGTCCGTTCACACCCTGCCCAAATCGTTTAAAGTGGTATAGTGATGCGTTACACATTCCATGCGCAAAAATTCCGCCGCGAACCTGATACTGGTATTGTAGAGAACAGAAGAACACTCAGAGGATGGACAGCTGAATTGATGGAGTGTGCAGCATTTTCTTTTTCGATGGTTCTGTTATGCCATGCCTTGTACAGAAACGCCCGTTTGGCACGTTTTCGATTCAAGCAAGAATTCCTGTCATTCATACTGTTCATGTCATAGATACCCAATTTGTCATTTTGCTGCCAAACTGCATTTGACTTCATGTTCTGAAGAGCTAATCTGGCTCGGTTGCGAGAACAACCAATTAATGTTCGTTGATATCACTTCTGCTCCAGCAATCTCCTCTTATGTTATGCTGTTTAGTTCCGTTTAGTTCCGAAACAGGCTTCTGTAATAAGTTATCACAAACCGGTGTGAGTTGTAATTATCAATTTATTTTGTATATGCCCAAGTGTCTTCAAATACATTGAAGTTTGATGGACATTTCTTCACCGTTTTCTTACTCCCAGAAAGTTTACGTGGCTAATTCGCGACAGTTGAAACGGATCGAGTCGATCTCTCGTTCACCGATATTCTCCCACTTTTCTGAGACACTTTCGGGTGCGGACAACATCCGCGCGTACAGTATGACGGAAAAGTACGTGGAAATCAATTGTGTTCGTCTAGACACTAACAACGCCGCTGCTTATGCGGGTATGACCGCACAACGGTGAGTATCCTTCTAGTTTACGCTCTTCTTTCAGTGGATTGTTTCAGTCACACTCCGATCATTTGACGCTGTTCATTTCTATTAGAAATGGATCCAGGTTCGGTCTGTATTTATTCAGTTCGGGTTAATAGACTAACTGAGGGTTAGATGTGCTTCTGATATTGTGCACGGTTTACTTAAGCTCTTCTCAGTATTTTGTCACAACTGGATGGTCTTTTCTATCATTATGCTGTGTTGACCTGGAAAACTGGTGTGTTGATTTTTTCTGAAGGCTATTCTGACTAGCAGTTTGACTACTTCAGTTCCCATTGTGTCAATACTGTACGGTAGGAAACTATTTTGTTTGTGGATGTTGTGTCAGCAATACCACTGGTGCCTTTGAATCTTTGAATTACAGTTAGATCCTTCGTGTTAAGTGTATCCTATTTCAGTAGAGCAGTCAAAAACGTAAATGCGCACGATTTATGGCCTGGCAAATTTCTCTGCATATTATCAAGTGCGTACTACAGGACAGGAGATTATAAAGCTTTATCATCTTTATAATCTCCTGTTCTGTAGTACGCACTTGATAATATGCAGAGAAATTTGCCAGGCCATAAATCGTGCGCATTTACGTTTTTGACTGCTCTACTAAAATTTGTTTCGGGAAAATGCTGCTTTACATCTCTGAAACGACGTATCCTATTTTGTTTCAATTAAAAATAAACTGCGTTATACACCCCACACCTTCATGTTGTTTGTGGCGACCACACCATATCATATGGGTTTATGGTGCAGGGAGCGGCATCGCCCATTGCGTGAGCGGTAAACCACATTGTGGCCCTGTTAATTCACAGCTCGACTGAAGTATAATGCAGTTACGATCTGACAGGAATTCACTCACTGACTGTAGCAGTGTACACAGATGACGCGAGTTTGCCGCTGTCCAGTACATTATTTGTATTTTGATGCTGTATAACCCGTTATTCATAACGATACTAACGTATACTAACATTTACCAGTAAAGAAAGTTTTCGTTTAATGAAACCATGCTGTACTGTTCAATAAATTTGATGTAGTCTTATATAACAACCATTACTTTACAGTTGTGTTTTGTAAAAAAGGCTATTATGCATACAGTAAATACAGTGAAAAAAGACAGTAGCCTTTTCAAGCCGAGCTGAAGTCAAGTTACTGGTTTCCCTAAAAACTGATATTGTTGGTTTAATTGGTTGACTGACTTCGCTTGCTTGTAAGTACCCTAGCTCGCGCGTATACTCATAATGCCCATTAATACATTAACATATGGACATAGACTGACGTGTCTTCCATAATTTAACTTTAGCTCAGTACAGTTAGGTAAGGAGATGGTAGAACTAAATCGAAGTACCGGTCGGACTTGTTACAGAGAAACTAGACCACCGGTATATCATTTGGTGACGCCTTGATGGTTTCATTATGTCTCGCTCGTCCATTGGCTGAACCGCACAGGTTGACCATCGATCCGGTGGATTTGATGCTAGGGAAAACGCAATGCCTGAACGAATCGCTTTTGGTAACATAATATAGGGTCAAATAATTTGACTCCGTTAAATTCGGAAGTACTTAGTGTTCTCATTCGGATGGACCTTAATGGATTACCTAGCAAGCTATAAACCACTTTGAAGGCGTGACCAGTGTCCACCTGATACTGAGCTTCGATCAGATGAGCCGGGATTACACTTTTGACAGATTGTTTGTCACTGTGCCCCAACCAACATGGGTGATGTTCCCTGATTCGTTCTGAAGGCTGTCTTGATGTATATCCAATATTGGTAGAGTGCGGCCTATTTACAGTGAAGAATATTTTTGAGAATGAAACCAGTTTTAAGGAAGTTCAAGGTTGTCAGGCTGTTTTGATCGTTCTCTAATTCAATTTGTTTGGTGTTACTTTCACAGTTGACAATTGCATCGCAACCCTCATTTCTTGATTGAAAGTACTCTCAGAAAGAGCAATGCCTTGTAATTTGTCTTTGAGCTTATTGTATTTCCTTCAATATTGTTTCTTTGCTGATTTCCTGAATTCTACTGTTTTTCTGTTGCTGTTAGTAATAACAACATCCCGTCAGTTCATTGATTTGTGGATACTGCCTAAACATTTTGAATGAGTCCAGGTGTATATACCGTTCATTAGGGTACAGTAATTAGGCTTACCACTGGAGCAATTGATGAGTTGACCATTTAAGAATCTGTTGGATGGGACTCATAATTTTCCTCAACAACTTTCATTCATGCAGTTGGCTAGCCGTCTTGCTGGAAATGGTCGGAAACTTGTTGATATTGTCCGTGGCTATCTTCTGTGTGCTTACCCGAGGTCAGTTATCGGCTGGTTTCTCCGGTTTGGTGATCAGCTACGCGCTCAATCTGAACCAGTCACTCAACTGGCTGGTTCGCATGACGGCCGAACTGGAGAACAATCTGGTTTGTGTAGAACGCATTGACGAGTATGCAAATATTGAACAAGAAGTAAGCGCAATGTAATGTTCTGTGTATGTAGACAACCAGTGACGCCGATTATCTGGCAGCTATTTTTTCTTTTTTTTTTCGGACTAACTCCATTAGATTAAATTCTGTTAAGCCGCATGTTAGTCTTTATCACTCTGGGAAGTCGGTAACTCACGAGTGATTCAGTATTTTTTTCAAGGTATACCTCACCATCGTCATTATCATCCGATTTTTCATGCATCTTAACCCAGTGCCTTCACTACTGAAATCAAAATGTTGTTCTCTGTGTAGCTAAAATTTTCAAAACTAGAGCAAGATCATCCATAATTTTGGAAAGAAATTAAGGCAGATCATTTGCGACAAATTTATACCCCCACTTTTAAAATAGTTCCATTCTTCCGTACAACCGTTCGGTATGACTTTACTGAGAAAATCTTGGATAATTATATTCAAGTCGCACTATTTTCGGCTTAATAGAGCCATTAATCCATTTATGGATTTAAGTATCCAGGTTAGTTATTCTTAGAGAGTGATCTGTCCAGCAACTGCAAGCAGAACATTATGACCTCTGAATTCGTTTAGCTATCTTACCTAAGCCCATCATCATCACAACACTCATGAGCCTGACCAAAAGGTACCGTGGTTCGGGCCGCCGCTCACCCCAACAGTGACGTGGAGTATCCTAGAAGAAAACGTTACTAAGAAGATTGAAAATTATTAAAACAAGACTAAGTGGAAGAACTAGAAATGGTATGGATACAGGTCCGCCATTGGCTGCGACACATCACCATCTC
>JTDE01021358.1:0-38010 GCA_014338405.1 Paragonimus skrjabini miyazakii | reverse complement strand
ACCAGCATCATTTGAGTGATGCAGACAGTCCTCCATTATTTCATCCATAACGATATTAAACCAAAATGGTGAAAGGGGACAGTCTTGACAAACGCCGCTCCTGGTGCTGAAACTGTCAGACAGCTCACCGTAAACCTTAACCTGAGCAGAAGTATGGGAGTAAATCGCCGAATTGGTCGGTACACCCCTGCGTTTAAGCGACTCTAAAAGTGTAGATCGATCCACCGAATCGAATGCACCTTTATAGTCGAGAAATACGGCAATTGTTGGCCGGCGGTATACATGACACTGCTCCAAAATTTGACGAAGGGTAAAAATATGATCTATACATTCCTGGCCAGGACGAAACCCTGCCTGTTCTTCTCTAATGTTTAACTCCCGAACTGCAGTGAGTCGACAAAGTATAATGGATGCCAGAACCCTAGAAATGACTGCGGTCAAACTAATTCTCCTATGGTTTTCGCAAGAGCTTCTGTCACCTTTCTTGAATATAGGAACTATTGGCGCGTGACTCCAGCACGGAGGGATGGTCTCCCTCGACCACACAAGTTGAAATAGCTGAGTCAAGGCCTCGACTAACACCTCTCCACCTTCTTTAAAAAGTGCCGGCACCAGATCATCTGGGCCAGCAGCCTTATTACGATTGAGAGCTGAGATGCAATTGCGAACCTCAGTCTCAGTGGGTGGTTCTAAATCTACCGACCAGGGCATTATATTAGAAGTTTATGGAGGCAGCACGGTAGAAGCAGGAGGCCAGCTAAATTGACCCTCAAAGTGTTCCGCTCAACGCTCCAACCTTCTGGACTTATTATAGATTAGTGTGCCATCTGCCTCGCTGATAGCTTCACTGACAGACGGTCGCCAGGGACCAGTAGCACGGCTCAGCTTGAATAGTTTGCAGGTGTTCCCGGAAGCAAAGACGGTTTCCATTTCCTTAACTTTTTCCACTAACCAAGCCTCACGATCAGCCTTTAGACTACGTTTCAGCTTCCTACGGATAACTCTTCTAGACTTACTATGTAAACTGCCTGGAGGAACCTTCCGTCTGGCTTCTAACAACTCCAGAGAATTCTCTGAGATCCAGTGTTTGTTAAAATTATGTACAGATACAACATTTATTAGGGTTTATCAACTAAAGGTAACGGTTTGGCTATGGTCACTCACCGAACTGATCAAGTAGCCTGAATATTCCCCAAAGGAAGGCAGGGGCTGAAAGTTTACAAATTACAATACCATTATCAGTAGTCAGTCCATCTCACAAACGAGTCAATTGGAATTAAACTTTGGATTTGTGCAAAGATCTTCACTACCGATGAGTTGTTACAAAAAATGAAACTTAAATATAATGCTTCTATTTGAAAGAGTTTGGATGGAAAACTATGTGAATATGCGAGCATTTTTCCGCCTATAAAAGCAAACATTCATAGCATAACGTTTTTGTTTATGTAAACCGAACAGAATGTCGAATGAGTTTCGTCATTTTATAAGTCATACCAGTCATACTGTAAGCAGCCAACATGGCTACAACCGATTCACCGTGTATGGAGTGTCAGTGTTTACTGAAGATAGTTGTCGGATTACACCACAACCTAGCTAGTCCAGCGAGCCTTATCAGCCTAACGAACCAAACAGAGAAGATTAACTCCGATTAGCTGTCTTGTGTAGTGGATCAACCACAAAGTTAGAAAGAGGCACTAGACGCCAAACGTTGATACAGGCAAGCGTTTGCAGTTGGGACGTCATAGTAAACACCGGGACCATAAACCTAACGATCGACCAAACCAGTCTTGTCCTGGGCAGCGTTGCATGTGCTAGCAACTACTGTTAGACCAAGGATCTTAGAACAACCCAAACGAGAATCTGACAAGTATTTTTCAGAAAATGAATGGACTGAAAAGCAAGTGAAGTATTCCGGATCCGGTTAAAGTGTTCATACGAACTATTGAAAACAGCTACGAATAAATTCTCGAAAGCGATTTGTTAAAATCAGCTAGCTTTGTCTAGTCAGTTTGTGGTCTGGGCGTGAACAGTAATCTGAGATCAGTGACCCGTTTAGTTTCAAGAGACCATTATCAATTCTTTACAGTGCACCGGATTTGACCGATAGGCTCTGTTCAGTTTGTCATTGTGTCACGAACAGCTCGAGACGAAATGATCTTAGTTGGGACGCGCATCATGGCGCTCACCGAAAGGTCAAACAAGTACACCAGACAGGACATATGCATGGACCTAACAACAACCCTCGAACATGTCGTGGGGTGACCAACATAGTCGTCCCTCAAGGCCGAAGCCAAGCTACTGAAGCCAAGCCAATGAAGCCAGCTGCTGTGTTGATTTCATATATAATACCCCATTGACAATATCCAAGGGACTTTTGTCATGCCTTATTGCTGAGTCTTTTGCAATCAGTCGGGATAGCTTGAGGTCGTAGTAACCAGCGTTACATCACATTGAATGCAACATAATCGTGGGAACTATGCACCTCAAGGCATATCGACAAACTGATCATGAGTAAATACCTTAAAAGCGACCATTTCCATTGTAAACGAAATCATTATCTCTTCCGAAATCTCAGTCGATGAAAACTGCCGGATTAGATAATAAATACATCAAAACTGTCCACTGTTGAGTGATAGATAGTTGAGGACAGTGGATTGTCACTATCTGATTGTCAATCAACAACAATTAGTTTACCAAATTAGCTGGCACGTTCAAGTTTTACAACTAAAGTAAACATCGCATGCATGTAGAAACTGTAGGAATAGACTAAACCAGTTATCACTTACGAGAGATTAGGTCACATTACCACAAAAAGCTAACTACTAGGAGGTCGTGGTGGAAAGTCATTGTAAATAAAAATTTGTCTGTTTACGTGAACCTATATTATAACTTGACATAGGAGAAAACAAATGAAGGGATTATCTATCAGCATTCCGAAGCAGGAATGTTGAACTGTGCACTGATCTAAATAATAGTTCTTCTTTTTAAGTACCATTCGATTTGTAGGATATTCGCACCAAATTTAGTACGAATGAAGTCAAACAGTTTGGGCATCATGTTTAACATGAGGAAGACCACTCGAGGTGATTGAAACGTAGAGTATTAAAATTTGCTCATAACGTTGTGTTATTCTCAATCTATTTATCAATAACTTTCGATTTCTTACGTTCCATATTCATGAAAGAGTTGACAATATGTACTGTTCCGACTAGGTGAAAGACTTTATTATTGATAGTGTTAATTGAACGAGCAGATTACACAATCGAAGAACAGATTCAACGAATGAACCCAATCGCTGTGGTTCCAGAGACTTGGTGACGGTAAGATGATCAGCTACACCGGATCGAATATAAGGTTGTACAAGAACACAGTGCAACAAGTTGAAGGCATGACGTGAATCACGAATCGAGGCAGACAGACATTGAGATTCTCGAAAACAGTTGCTAAGGGGTTGGTATATCTACAATGGTTCACGATTATCACACTCAACCCAACAATTAAATTCCGGTTTCTTCTTTGTTTGAACTCATCGGGTGCAGATAATCTGAATTAGGGATCACACCAGTAACTATTCAGAGCACTAGCCGAATTTCGATCACCAGTTCTATAAGTGTCGCTTATGGCGGCAAAGCAGTTATACATATAGTGGAGAAATCATTTTTATTGTCGAACAGCGGAGAAATTCAGAATGCCAGCGAAGTGCGGGAAAGAATTTAACAGCATCTATTGATAACAGAATTATTTGTACAGCATACAGGCAACCGATGATTAGGTTGTACTCCGATTCGATCACCATTTGGTTGCCGAAATTATACGATCGTCCACAGTATGAGAAGTATTCTTACATGAGGTAATAACTAAACTAGTTGACACGCTTCGGTATACCAGTGTTGAGCGAACTAGCTCACTGTAAATGCTCTGGAAAAAGAAAAACAGGCGTCACCACCCGAGAACGCGGGTAAACAGGGGTTGTTTACTCAGAAAATTGACGCAGGAAATATACAGTTTAATAGTATATTGAACACACATTTATTTGCATATAATCCAGGTCACCATGTTTGCTAGTGATAATCTAACGTGCGGAAAACATTGTCTTGCCAGAGAGCACTTCATTGTTGCATTCCCTATTTTCCTCCTGCTACATCAGTACCTAAACATGTGCCTTTATCTGGCTACCTACGATTATTCAAGTGTGGTCGTTCATCCCCCGTAGACAACCTGTGGCGACCAGGACAACCATCCCCAAGAATGAAAGAGAAACGCAAATCTATGGACTTATGAAGATTTATTTGGTTGATCGTTATGGTGGGTTGGCTATAGTGGATAAACTTTTAAATCACAGCATTACCAGTGTACCATCAACGATGTTAAGCAACGAGACGAAGCCATGCCAGAAGAGTATCGGAAGCCCTCGAATTTAGTGAACAGTACAATGTAGAACTGTTTATATGTGTAGTGTACTAATTGAAGCAACGCTCAATCGCTCATGTTCAGATGGAAGGTCATCAAACGGTTCAGCTGTACTCTAAGTCTGCAACAGCGTTCTTGTTGTGTACAACAAAATGGCGTATGTATGTAGAGGTCAGGCCGAAACGAGTTGGACGATCATCTGCTCTTCAGTGTTAATAAAACCTCTTATCAGATTATGTGGATCAGTGACCAATGATTAGTTGAAATGAAACGCCAATTAGATTGTTTCCTGAATATTCGTAAGATGCCTTTATTGAATAGTTTATTGAAAGTCATCTTACGACGGATATTTAAAGCATGCATAATGTCACAGTCACGGACACAATGAATGTTAGTACAAAATCCTTCAGAGCAATAAAGTAAACCTTGGTAATTTATGCACATTGTCGTCACTCATGTCAACCTATATAGGAGTCAACATCTGGCAAAAGTTGTCCTTACCCGAAATCAGTCAATCTTTTTCGAGTGAGTTGACAAACACTTTCTCATCGTTTTGAGCAAGGGAAGAGTATCGATCTTTCCAGCTGTGACCTACAACCAGTCGCATTACTGTCAGATGGTTATCTTTGACGGCCATTAATATGCACGACTCAAGACAAATGTTGCCATTCATAATTCAAGAATTTATTGAGTCTGTGGCTTTTATGTTTCTCTCTACACTCATCTGAGTCAGTCTTCCCTCATAAATACTTCCAGGAAAGTTAGTAATACTTGACTCTTCCAAGTATGTTAATCAAGAGCAGTATTAAGTAAATTATTTTTTAAATTCACAAGCACAAATGACTGGCCAGTTTATTTTGCTTGATAAAATCATGAGGATGATTACAACTGAAAATATCGTTGATGTGTTCACGACAATAACCGATACTCAACTGTCAAAACTTTTTACACTAATTTCTGAGTTTTGACTTACATTTATGATGAAACTTCGAAATCCAAGAATCAAAACCTTATGAACAAAAGTTTTAAGAACGTTTGCAGCTAAAATAACAGACACTACTGACATATTGTTGCTTGCGTTTAACTAGTATTGGGAGATCAATCTTCAACAGAGGGGTGAGTGCAACCTTTTCAATCGCCTGATGGCTACTAACACAGTGAAATACAACTAGCAAATAAACGTGCAAACAATACTTTTCCTCAAAACCTACTTGTACATAGTGTTTGGCATGAAGTAAGTGAGTGTTTTGTAATCAAACATCTGTCCATATCCTAAATTATTGGATATATAAAAACGAGATGCAAAAGTCCGCTTGTTTTCGTCTGACCAGTGGCACTGATAAACGTAGCACAGTGAGCCAGGGCACGCCCTTGTAATAAATGCTCAGTTGCTAAGATCAACTACTGAAACCCTACTGAATAGGTTAATAGGTATCCCAACAACAAGGGTCCAAAACTTTCTCTCCATGACATTTGTGCCAGCTGGCTCAGTCCGGATTGCCCTTCAAATCTCAGCTCGTAGGAGAGTGACACACCGAGTTAACAAGATTTGATCCACGCGATGTTATCTCTTATAGCTATATAACAAACTAAACGACAAGTATCTCGGTGTAACATCTTAATGTTACAGCTGTATTCAGAATAAAGTCTGGAAACCTAAATATCTGCTTAAATCATCTATTGTGTATGACCATAATTATGTATCACATCTGAGGTAGTGATAAGTAGATGTTATAATCAGAACCACGACCATACTACGTGTACAGATTTCTCAAAAAGATATGCTTTACTGCTAGTTCACTTCATATGGAAATATTTGATAAATGGGTGAGTGTTATCAATCAGGTTTATCATCTGATGAGAGTTTATAAGAACTAAAAGTGAACTGAAGAAAAAGTAGCGAATTAAAAGAAAACTTGTGTCTCATGATTAGAATGGGTGAAATTGAATAATCATGCTTAATAATTTGTCCACAAGCCAATCTATTAAACAGTCTGAAATCGAATCGGAAGGATACAGTTGTTACCGTATGACTTGTTGGTAACTTGTATCCATTATATATTAGAGAAGGTGGTGAAAATGTTTGTTATAGACAAAGATATTAATAAATAGGGGACACACTAATCTTTGGATTTTAGGACATCAAATAATGGCCTACAAGCGGAAATTTTGCTTTCGCGAAGTTGATTTTATTCTCATAAAAGGGCAATTTGAAACGTATAATAAAGATTGTCCGTTTTGATGAGTACAGTCATGCCGTCAGAAATAATAGACATCAACTTCATTCGCAACGGAATCGATTTACTCAAACAATTCTAACTGAACGACGTTGTGACAGACTTCATTTTGAGTCAACCGGTTGGATCCTCTTGTCTAAGATACAGGGTAAATGAACCACCTCTCTGTTGACTCCATTTTTGACTCGTGGTCAGTCATGTGAACACAGTGACAAGCATCGAGCTTGGATAGTTGTGGCGCAGCAATAAATATATTGCACTGTACGCTTTGTGAACGAGTGGCTTGACTCAGCTGACGCTGTGAACGATGAACATTGGCTCAGCAGAATATCGAGCCTTGCCTTAGCAACACAGTTGTTAAGCTGGCAGAATAAAGTAGACTGACCCACCACATCTAACGGCACATACCTAACATGATCAAGGAAACGTCAAGGTTAATCGAATAGGCTCAGAACACTGATGGATAGTCTTGTATATCCAGTAGATAGTCTGATTGGAAGCGCGCAACAGCCAAACCGTATGGTTGGCACGGCGGTTGCAGCCGTCGTCTCGCCCCTTCACGCTGCCCATCACGTGACAAGCCGTCGGGCCTAAGTGACGTTCACTGTCTCAACTTGTACATGCGCGTCCACGCACTCACCGGCCGGGAAAATCTTCCACATCCGAACGCACACATGCACGCAGTCACCGTCTGCACACACAGCCAATTGGAACGTTCCAACTGGATGTGATTCAGGGCGGTGACACAAGGACACCCATGTCGCGGTTGGTCCTGGATAGGAATTCAGAACGCGGTCCAGACGAGTGCCACTGCATTTAGCTTGTACACTATTCCCAACAATAAAGATTTAAAACATTGATTTAACATTTCCACTGATTATCACTGAGATATCGTTATTTAGAAAAGACTTAATCTGGATATCGGCTAGATTCGAACCAGCGACAGAAACAACATGCCCAAACGTGGCAAATGCTCTACCAACTAAGCTACGAAACCACGCAATAAACTCAGAAATTTTACGTTTGGACCTAGTTACCCGCCCAGCCAACTGTGTCATATGGAATCCACCAAATGATCCAGTCGATTGTCTGCCCAAGCAGAATTTCTCGTTCAGTTCACACTGGAATTCACCAACCTCATCGATGAGCACTGACACTGAATTACTGATAAGTAGTTTATTAGCTAGTTGTTAGTTATTCGTTAGTTGACACCCAAGCTATCACTGTGAAGAGTTCCACTACAAGGGAGATATATTAATCAAGACCGAAAAAAAACAACCGAATGGGGGGATAACACGCTTCGTATGCCGATTGCATAAAAAAAGGTTTCAACATGCCTTTGTATATTTATTGCCTGCGTGCATTCTGATCCCTGAGTGTTCTCCATTCAACTCGGATGACAGGAAGAAAGCGATGAACATTTGTCCGTCTGACACATTTTGCAATGGTTCATTGATTCGCCATTATTAGCAAACTTATTTTCTCCGTCTACCGTGTGAATCAAGCTAAAGTAAGACACGTTGGTTGCTCGTCAATTCATACTGTACAGTAGTTGGACCATTATTTGAAAAGTATGACTGTCTTTATGTAAACTATTGTGCACTACGTAAGATAAAAATGGTAGAATTCAGTTCCTTGCTATGTATTCCTTTTAAACGCATTTTGGTCAATCTGTTGTATGACAGGCAGTTTCATTGTGAGTAGTATACTACTCACAAGTAGTATATTACCCACGGGCGACATTCAGGAACAAAAGGGCAACCTCCGAACGCCAGGAAGACGACAGACAAGAACAGACTATCGGACTAGTGTGTACGCGCTATGGCAGAAGTTCAATCAAGGCGAATGACAACGCACTGTTACTCGATGTATGTGAATGCATGTCTAACGTGCAAATGAGTGTACGCGTTTTGATGCTTGGTTTTTTGACATGACATATTCGGGAGTTTGCGCAATAAGCGAATTCTCAGGCCAAGCCTCTATTGCGGTCACAACAAATCCAATGACTGTGTTGAATACAAATGTGTATTCAGAGAACTCGAAACAGAAGGAAATTTAAAGCCAAGGTTGCCACATGACGCCGTTGACGTGATGTAGGTTGGCAGACCTGCACTCGCTTGACCACTTGCAGCGGTTAAGAGTAGTTGCATCAGCACCGTGAAACCAATCGTTTGACTCTTAGATGGCTGGATATATCATCAGTGGGTTCAAGCACTTTGTTAAAGCGACTGAACCTATTGTATGAGTTGAGGTTCTTTGAGTACGTACTGAGAGCATGTTGCAACAGTCCCTTGTTTGTACTTATCCTACTGTTGTTTTCACGCGCTAATGTTGGCCATCGCGAACGGTAACTTAACCACTGATCAACACTAGACATTTGTTTAAATGTCTCTTTCATCTGCATTTCCGCTAACATTTGCCCTGGAGACTGTTTAACGGAACTCTGTATAAACAATGGTGTGGGCTAGTGGCACGGCACGATCACTGACAGTGCAATCAACTTGGAGTTCACAATTATGCTGCTGTTCGTTATTGTTTTTCTTAGACTTGATTACGTATTGTAGTCGGCACCGTAACAGTGCCAAACACATTCTCTGATCTTCTCTTCTGGGTTGAGTTGAAATGTTGAGTTAGCTTGTATCTTTAGTAGATGCTTACAAAGTCTGTAAACGCAATCTCTACCAACCTAAAGAGCACATAAACGTTACGGACAAACTACATGTGGTTCAGTTTATCCTAGAACGACCAGGATCAATACACTGGTCTTCCTCAGCAAATCTAACTTAACGCAACAGCCGCAGGTTGCAAGGGATCTGGCGCATTTTAAAAAGTTTGATGGACCGCATAATCTGCAAACCATGGGGTATTTTCGGTCAGCGAAAAATCAACTTAAGATGGTTTAAATTGGAACGTCCAACATTTTACACGCAGCAGAGTTATATCAACGTTATTCTTGGTTATCTTGTATGTAGTGGTGATCGATAACAATGAATAATGATTGACGCATCAGTATAATTCAATGACAGCGGTTTGCATCCAAGGTTGATTTCAACCGCCATCAGCTGTTTCGACCTCGTTAGACCTGAGTACCACCAAGATCAGTTAGAACAAGTGGAACTGCTAGACTACACACTTACCTATTAGACCGTGGGGTCATACGTAGGTCTGGACGTAAGTTTTTAAGATCCACTTAATTGTAAAAATTAACAACAGATTCTGGCTGATTAGGCTGAGATTTAAACAACTACACACACGGTTGGCGGCATCCGAAGCGGATTAGCCTGTCACAGTGACCGAAGCCAAAGGACGCCTGCGCTATAAACCATCACCGCAAGTGGCTTGCGCTGCACCGCTTGCAGTTCCACTCACACTACAGCTGGCACATTCACACACATACTTTTAGCAATAAATCTACAAAACCACTGTGAAGTGTTTCTCATACAGTGGTGAGTGACTGCGATCAATGATGATAGCTTCGTTAACAAGTGATACATTTCAATAAAATATTGGACAACTCTATACGGTAAAGACAGTAGTCGGCCAATAACCTGGTGATTTCCCAACTATTTTTCTGTAGGCTACTTTCTGATTGATGGGTCATTTTTTGGTATTCTCAACCATTCTAATGCCAAAGCTTCTGATAACGTTTTCGGATGAACACACATTGGCAAACGTTAAAAGCATTAATAGTCTAATTTTCACGTTGATTGGCCTCAGCAAAAAAAACCTATCAGCAAGCAAAACGCATCAGTTTGATCAAAGAAATTCTACAAAAGAACGTATAAATAAAATCGGGAAAAATGGCCATGATGAACCACACATTTTTGCTTTCGTTACTTTAGCTTCATCGGGCTGAAGCGTTGGCCTAATGTTAACGGATTGTCTCGGCTGTGTGGACCTGGTGAGGTATAAAATATTCCACAGGGATTCAAGGTCTTACCATCGCCCAGCCTGGTTAGCAAGATGTAACTGAATAGTTTGCTTTCGTTAACACAAGGTTTGCACGGGGTTATACTTTGGTTGGGTTACATCGCTCAACTCCGTAAACGCAGTGCGTCCCAGCAAAGCAGAAACGCAATATATGTCGGATTTCTCAGGGACTAACTGACAGCGCAGAGCATGGAAATGATATACACACTAAGTATAAATGAATAGAAAAAAAACTGTATTTTCCTAGTGAAGTTCGTTTTCTCAGTCGTTTTCCATACACTGGAAACTAATGGAATGTTAGAATGAAACATAGTTCCGTTAACATGGATGGCTGCGGCCTGAATTCCAACCCGATATTCGGTCGTTTCGCTGCACACGTCAACGACAAGAGTTCAAACGGAATTCTTAACCTTAAGCTTATATTTCAAACTCCGCTGCAGACGGTAGACATGTTATCACAAATCTAATCAACTTAATACGTTCACTTAGCACTCATTGAGATCCTACTCATTTGGAGTCATCATAGTCCACTTTTCGAAAATAAACTATCTCGTACTCGACCCCAAACCCCCAATTAGTCCCGGGGGTAATTTGCAGACAGATACTGCATCTTTTGGATTATACCTTTCAGGTGATATCCACAAGGTGAACTACTTACTTTCTGTTACCTCTAGATTTACGTGTTGCACTGTTTATCTTAATACTTGCTGACATCCGTGTAATTGGTTATCGAAGGTCTAAGCACACTTGAATACTTGATAGTCAATTGTTTGTGGTGTACCTGCGGTAAACCGATTACTACGGTGTTGTGGTCGCCTAGTCGATCATATCGTCAAAGTATGCGGTTTGTAACAAGGGGCTCCGCAAAAATGGTAGGATTCTTACCTATCTTTTGTGCAAACTTCAAGATTACTCAACCTGTGGAATGGTTCCACCTTTGGTCTTCGAGAAATTAAAAGAGAACCCAGCTGAAAATCAAAGATATGTATGCTCAACCCGTATAGTAGCCATCACCTCAGAAGAGGACTAGATCTCGCTACAGAGCCTGTTACTGAGTAAGCGCCACATTTGTCCCTTCACCCTAGATACACAGAATATTCCATCTTGGCCTACTGAACATGTGAATACAACTCTTAGTAAAAAAAGACCTGCGACACCAATCGAAACGATTGGGCGACTGAGGCTTCAACAACCCGTTGACCTGAACTGTCTTGATAACACGAACCACAGCCCCCAACTACTGTGACACTATCTAATAAGTCTGCTGACCCTGAGGCTCATTTTGATGACCAACTTAATAACCCACCCTCTGTTAACTGTGGTCATTCAGGCAAACGTGCGCAACAAAACTAATCACAACCTAGGAACCCCACATAAATACGGCCTTTTCACCTAGTCAAAATGAGTGGAAGAAAGTCGGGAAAAATGCTGCCCATTCATGTTGGCGAACATTGTGAGGCAAAGTCCGTAGGCATGGACACCACATCACCCATCATAATACTACTAAACTCGCCCATAATTGTGTGGTGGTCTATACTTGTGTTCAATCTTCCCGACAGTAGTTCAATAATGGTAGTAGACTGGGTGAAGCACGATGGGAAGGAATTTTTAAGATTTGCTCAAAGGTTAAACTATCACGATATCTTCACAGAGCGACTTCTGAGACTAAGAGACGGAACCGACCCCAAGTACACTCTCATGCCGCGTTGCAACAAACCAGCCATAACAGTAGTGATAAATCAATCAGAATACTTCCTGATCGAGGCAAATGCACACGTCTGCAGTCTTTGTCTGAGGCCCAAGCAGTTGATGAACGTAGACGCAGGAGTATCACTATACACAATGTGCCTGTCACCGAAAGCGTTGATGCGATCTCCCAAACAGTGCACGACCTAGACCAGTGGCGATTCCAAGCATCACACTCTGATCTAACAGTCACCTGCGTAAGACTTCTGACCTGGCTCGCGTAACTAGCCTCGATTAGTGCTCATCGACTTTTGAGAATAACCTTCTTAGGAGAAAAAATGACGGAAAACGTGTACACAGCTTGGCTCGTAGCCCGTACACAACTACCTATTGAGATCAGGCACCACTTCGGCAGATCAAAATACATCAGATGAGAGTGAAGAAAACTATATACTACCATAAATCTACGTGCCATCGCTAATAATACTGCTCCAGATGACCTTCACGTAGATGTCATCTTCAGTCCAGGAATTCAAGTACCCAGACTCACAACCATTAAAAGGGATGATGGCCTAAAAGTAAACTAAGACATATGGACCAAGCCCTTCGCAATCGATGAATCACTTCGAGTAGACTCATCTGCCACGAAAGCAGTTAACGTCACTCAAAACTTCGCGTATGTGTGTTGTATGATTTTACAAATCACTTTCTGCGCATAGGGACGTGGATGAGGCCTTGCATAACACTGGGTAGAATGCCATCTCTGGATTAAGTTCAAACCTTGATAGAGGGAGATTTTAATCACCTGGAGCTAGACTTCACGAAACATTTGATCAATATTGCAAGGCCTTCGTCTGCTGCAGATTCTTCGAGGCAATAACAATAGCTGGATAATTCCTGCATATACAGGATCATACGAGGTAGCGACTAAGCCAAACATGGTCTTGTCTTGATTACATTCTTGCCAACGAGGTCTAAAGGCCTATCGCAAGGAAACTTTCGTAGAGATGAAGACACAGTCTAGCAAGATTAAGTGGCCTGGCTTCTTCACCACACTCAGCTTAGATGATCCTTGGCAGCTTACCGTTAACAACCACATTCCAGAAAAGTATCCCCGACATTAGAATGCGGAGGTGCCTAAGGAATAGAAACAAACGACGGAATATATTGAAACGTTCAGCCTGGAAGAGGTACCCATTAAAACAAACTGAACTTTTGTATGTTTAATATATCACGTGGCCCAATCGCATCACGACTGCTATCAGAGAGCACCAATTTCGCTATCAACGCGATCCTGCTAAAAAGCTGAAGGTGAATTCTAAGATTTTCTACAACGAGGTCGCAGCACACACAAGGAGTAAGGGTGGTACTTCACAATTGCAGACCTTTGGTGGATTTATCAATACACTCTGAGTAAACAGTACGTACCTGTGCATAACTGAAAGCTGGCATCAGGTGAAAACTGATCATGCCTTCAAAGTGGTATATCGTGGGCCAGGCAACCCATAAAAAGCTGTCCGAATTAGCACACTGTACTGCCGAAACCATTGGAATCAGGCTGCTTGACCAATCAAGCCATCACCAATTGACTGACCAATGACCTAGTTTCTTCATAATTAGTCTGATCGATATCGCGATCTCACTATATTAACTCGCTATATAATCGTACCGGCCTGAAGATGAATGATCGAAAACATATGTTCGCCTATATGTCTTTATTCTCACAACTGTAAATCATGAACGACTCGGAAGCGCATAGGCAGCAACGCAACTGAATTAACACTAACTTCAATGTCACATATCAAAATCAAATTAAAGAACCTACTAATCCACAAATCACTCGGTCCAGTCTTAATATCCCCTGTCGTTTTAAAATACTGAGTTAACAGAATCGCTTACAGTACTTTTGATCGCTTTTTGTCAACTGGCCGTCTACGGAAAGCCTGAAAACAGATTAGAGTCACACGCAGTGGTGGATACAAAGGTGACCAAGTAACTTATCAATCAGTAGCCTTCCGTCCAGTGTAGGGCTCATTAGATGATTCTCTTGGGGCAACTGTTGAACACATCGGACTCATCACCAAGAAGCCACTTGACTTCTTCAGGAGATACTCATGCGTCACGAATCTGTTAATTGCTCGTGATGTTTGGACGAAAACTGCTGACGCAAGACTGACCACAGAGGAGGTTTATCTTGATTTCTACGAAGCCTTTGATTAGGTTGATCATTCCATCTTGCTGTGCAAACTGAGTAGTTATAACATCAGTGCGCGCCTACTCACGTGGCCTAAGAATTATCTGAGAGAACGTAGATTCAACACCAAGGTGGATGGATAGGTGTCAGAGTGGTTCCTTGAAAACAGCAGCGCTTCGCAAGGATCAGTCTTAAGATCTCTGTTATTTATTCTTTTCCTTCTTGAAATACCCAACATGCTCAAATCAACGATGTTACTTTAAGCCCATGAAATAAAGCTCTGGCAAGTTCTAGAGAATCCAGGAGATGCGATAATATTTTAGAACGAATCAGGCTGTCCTGAACGTAGCCCATGTGTCCGTAGAAAGTAACTTGCCATTCAATACCAACAATTGTAAGGTCATGAACGTTCACCACCAAAATTGTGGTAACTACTAACTTGGTGATGCTAATTTACTCTCGTCAACATGCGGGAGAGACCTGAGGACCATAGTGGCAGACAGTTTGGGTCTGTCTAAAGATTGTGGTGTCGTGGATTAAAAGGTAAAAATAACACTGAGCCTCCAGGGGAGAACCTGTGGAACTTTCCACTCTGAAGTGTTCCCCACTATGTTCGCCTCCATAATCCACCCACACCTGGAAACGAACATACAGGCACTTATTGAAAATGTTCACAGACGAATTATAGGGCTCCGAGAAACCCTCTACCTGAAGACTTGCGGAATTATTTCAATTCTCAGTCAAGTGAAGACTTCCTAGAAGAGACCTAATTCATACCTACAAAACACTTCACACTCTGAGTCATCTACTAGCGCATCTTCTACCACTAACTAAGGACGAACATTTGAAAGGTCACTCGCTCAAACTGAGTAATGGAACTGGCAAGCTACTCTGTAGACAGAAATGCTTCACATTTTGGGTCTGTTCACACTGGAACGCATTGTTCATCTCCGTGGTCACGGCTGAACTGGTTGAGAAGTTTAGATCACTACTAGATCGGCACATAGGTGAGAGATAACTGGCATTACAAGTTCCTAACCATTATTCAGGCCCGCTTTCACAGGTCACTGATTGTGTGTATCTGACTTGATGTTTTTTCAGTGTGTTTCAGAGTTCCCCGCTGGTATAATTGTAACCAGTGACTTCGTTGATGTTCCACTTCATCTAGTTCTGCTCACACTTATAAACTGTCCAACGCAGTTTTTCACGGTTCAATACAGAGGCGGAAAAAGACAAGAAATGATCTTTCTCCCTCCCGCAACTATTTATGAATCCAGACTTAATGGAATACTGGTGAGGCTTTTCTGGTTCTCCCTTCACGGTTGGGCGATTCTGTGGCGTTTTTGAGCAGAATTTTGTTGTTGTTTGTCTTGATTATTTCTATCCTCTGAAAACATGCAACGTTTGTAGGATGTTGCATTCAGTTTGTTGTCAAACGTATTTAGGATGAAGAAACTTCACACTACGATTATCCTCCACCTCTCTGTATTTGTCACAAACGGCAGAATTTAGAAGGTGCTTCATTCATTGGATTCGTGTTAGTGGTTTACGTTATGCTGGTGCCTGTGGTAAACGCTTGCGGAGAATAAAGCGTCCGACAGAACAAGCCTTTTTCAAGTATTCCACAGGCTTAACGAGAAAAAATCAGATCAGCTTGTTTTTGGAATCGACTGTGAAATACATGATAGGGAATAACCCATATTGTAACGCTGGTTAATACGACCTCAAGCTATCCCGACTGATTGCAAAAGACCCAGCAAGGAGGCACGACAAAAGTTCTTTGTATATTGTCAATAGGGCATTATGTATGAAATTAACACAGCAGCTGGCTTCAGTAGCTTGGCTCCGGCCTTGAGGGACGACTATGTTGGTCACCCCACGGCATGTTCGAGGGTTGTTGTTAGGTCCATGCATATGTCCTGTCTGGTGTACTTGTTTGACCTTTCGGTGAGCGCCATGATGCGCGTCCCAACTGAGATCACTTCGTATCGAGCCGCTCGTGACAACCTACAAACTTCAACCAGCTCTTCGTACAGAAACTTAAATCTAAGCTAGGCTTGATAAAACAGTATGAAGATATTCGAGGATCGCCCATTCAAGGTCCAACATGGAACACAAGTGAAGTTTTTTCCGGTTAAAGATCTGTTTTCCACTCATTTTCGGTTATTTTTCATATAACTGTACTAAAGTCTCATACGTGACAATGCGGGAGACCGGTGCTTTCTGAAGGTAGCTCTTGTCAATTTCTCTTCCTCTGTTACCGGGAGAAGCATGACCTGACTATGACTTCTTTATGAAATGATGCACCTCACATTGCTCTCGTAGCAGACTTTAAATCCTCAATTTATATCTTCGTGAAAGTACTTTGTAGCTTAATCCGTTTAAATGGTAATTCAAAAAACCGGGGTTGCTCGTCTTCCCTGGATGAAAAACAACCGACAATGAGTGGAAAACAAAACGGTACAATTCTAGCAAATTCTTTGAATGAATTGTCCACATCACTTTCGACAACGCATCGGCTCGTTTTTATTATAGCATAACAACGTTGTCTTGAAAGAGAACGGTACACCTCGATGACGAAATCACGACAGTGAGAGATACCAAACTCAATTGGAAATATCGCTAAACCCTTTCATGAAGTCACAACAAAGATCAAGAATTGTGTCACAAAACTTAAAAAAGACACAATATATCTCAATCATTACCATAAAATCAGGAGGCTGCTGGCAGTATTCCACTAAAATGATAACATTTTCCTCTTCTGATTATAACTCTCCATTACCTACCGACTGATTAAAAACGATTGTGTTAACATACTCCATTAGAGGGATATCATTTTTTTATTCTGTCCATTTGTACTTAATGTGCATGTCGTTTCCACGCTATTCGCTGTCAGCCGTTTGTTGGGAAAGTTGCCGAAAGGTAGCTGTTATACATCGTACTCCCGCGTATGTAGAACACACTAAATTTACAGAGCTGAGTGATGTGATCAAGCTGGAGTATACCCCCCCCCTGTTAGCGAGCGCAACCGAGTTATAATGATGTGTAAGGGCTTTCTACTAGCCTAACTGAGTTGGGTTGAAACCTTCCACCAAAACTCCCGTAAAAGGTTTCTGATTTTTCAATCATTTGTTCGGTACCCGCAGGTTGACAATGTGTAGACTTATGGTGAGTTGGCGTCAGGAAAGGTTGAATCATCCATGCCTTTATTGCGATCATAGGAAGCTTCATGTTAGTCTAAAAGTGAGGCCGATCAATTAGCTCGTTTTGCTTATAATCTCTGAGCGGCTCACTACGAGGACGAGTTCAGCGTCTAAACAAGTGTGGCTAAAGATACCATACATATTGGTTATTAGCTTCGTGTTTCGTATATTGCTGGTCACGTTTCACATGCTTACTACACATAGTAGTTACGATTGGATCTTGGATCAGGGGAAGTGAGTGGATGGACATCGAACGCAGAATATAATCGCTCCCATTCCTTTTTTCTTAGGAATTTAACGAAGCTGAAGCTGTGTGTTCATCACATACATCACCATCATGGTGAGTTCAAGCATTTATGCAATATCATAATTCACCGGCATAACAAAAGTGACTTGGTGCCATGCAGGTGAGATGATCAGACTTAGCGATCGAGTAGTCCTAGCAGTGTTGATGGACTAAAGCACAAAAGAGTAAGTATATAGAGAATTAACGGAGTAGGCGAAATCACAGTCCACCATCTGATTGGCTGAACTTAAAGGAAAAAGTTTAAACATATAGATCCAGTTGTTCAGAACCTAGACAGCTCCGGTTTAGGTTAGTTGGGATGCGGACACCTGAATTCAATCTATCGAATATGCATGTTACCATCATTCGTTGAGATCTTAGTAAACGGACAGATGTAATCGATCGCACTAAAATACGAGGACGATAAAGTCGGGTGGGGCGATCCAAACTGAGCACAACCCAAGTATTGGCGAATCTAACTATTTTCAACGAGGTAAGGCGTTGTCTACCAGTTCAACTAGTCTAAGAGGTCGGTGGATGTTAGCCGTCAACACAGTGCGACCCACCAGCCTTTGAAATCAGTTTGTGGAATGGCATAAAATCCCGTGCACAACTGGAGGTAAGTGTTCATATTTAAACAAAGCGCAAAACAGCCGACGCTCTGTGGATCGCTGGGAAAAAGTGGGTGTATGTCGACGTCGATGAGACGGAATTTGCCAGAGCATTTGCACATTACTCTTCCTGCAAGTATTCGACCAAATCCGCAATGATTTATCGTGATTGCCACGCTTGGTGTAACTTACGATTCCCTCATTCACTCCACGGCTCCACACAGCGTTTGTATAGTCCACATTCTTCTCACCTGATTCACTCGTCTCTGGGCTTACTTCACCTGTCTTTCTTTGATCACCAACCCCATCAAGCGACCTTCCCAACCGGCAAGTTGGACAGCGCCAGGACAGGCAACCAAGGTAGGCATTTGGCCAGCTGCGTGAGCCGTTAGTTTTGACCAAGACCTCAAGCCGACCAGTATTTCAGGCATAGTGGTAATTTTGTTTAAGGCAATGAGAAGACGTAAATCATGTGATGTTTTCCCGAGTAACATTTCGTACATTCTGATCACACATGGATATGTAACTAACTTTGAACATTACGATAAGGTTCCATAGGGCGGACGTCATGGTTTAAGGAATTAGACAGACAGAGATGGAAATGAAGATAAAAAGAATATACAGATGCTCACTACCGGGGCAACCGCAATATTAACACAAACTATTTTTGAACACACAAGGGGGATTTGGACGTCTGATAGCCAAAGCCTTAGCAAATTGAAGGATGCGTTTCTGGTGGCTTCGAAAAATCATGACAAATGCGCCACAAACCTTGACGCTGTATCCTGTTTGGATTAAGTGCTTTGCCATTGATGACGCTGGTTGCCGTCTGTCGGCTTCTGTGCCCGCGCCTGACCTTTCTAGTTGTGTCCAATCACTTGGAAACATGTTCCTTGACACAACAACCTATCTGTCGGTTTGTCCTCCCAATGTAGCTGATACTGTAACCACATGAATATGTGTATAAATAGTGGGACGTGACAGACGTAAGCTGTTCGTTCGCAGTCGATGAGACTGATGAGACCCTGGTTCGCTGTATTATACATAGTTTTACAGCAATATATGGGATCGAGGCAGAACAGCTAGTAAACACTCTTTTTGTCATTGTTGACCAACCATTACCTAGAAACGGGAGTTCTAAGTATAACATATTTGGTACCGTTGTTTCCTGTATCCTTGGATTAGTGACACTGTTATATTCCTTGGTAAATTTCAAGGGGTATCTGTTGGCCTGTGAAAGGGCGTTCGAATTAAGTCTCTGTTATATTGCAATGGACGGAAGCTTTCGAAGTGCATATACTGTTCTGTCCAGGTAGGCTTTCTGTAGATGAATCTTCCTATCGAGCAATCTGATCTTCGGATAACTACAATGTCCAGTTAGCTTGAGGTTGAAATGTGCGTGATTCAAATCCAAAAATAACGCGTTCGCATCACTTGAATTCTCAAAAATGGCCAGGATGTCGTCTATGTAGCGTGCAGACAGAATTTACTTTGACAAATTTTCACATAATGTAGATTGTACCTTCCGTGTTTGTCTGTCAAATCTCCTACGCTGACTTCCGCCCTATGGAACCTTATCTTAATGTTTAAAACTAGTTACACGTCCATGTGTGTTCAAAAGGTACGAGAACAGCACACGATTTAAGTTTTCTCATTGTTTTATTCAGGTTGATCAAGAAAACTAATTGCTTCAAATAGTGGTTGTTGTTCACAAAATGCATGATGGATTGGTAAAAATAGTTGAATGATCCGAAATTCGTCACTCAATGTTAACTATAGTGAAATGTCTATATATGACCACATTCTGTGTAAAGACAAAAGTTTGGTAAACATACTTACGTATTCGTCACTTATATTCGTTGAATCATTTATCATATCAGCGACGAACTTCGCTAAATACATTGAGTTTGGCGGTCTCCCAAGGCCCCAACATATTACTAGTAGCTCGGTTTAAGTTCATCATTCTATTGCATTGTGTGAAGTCCACAATGTACTATACTACTCCATAAGACATCACATTAATTCTAATGTCTTTTCGTTAGATTTAACAGTCCCTTGGCAAAAGTTTCTTATATTTTGACACTAGCTCAAGAAACTCTCTACTCCCAATAAACTCACGGTTATGAAGTTTGTTAAGTAGGTTGTTTCTTTTCATGTCAGCGTTGGTGATAAACTTCATCGCAGATTTCATTCCTATTTCTGACATGACATATACGCAGTATTCACAAAATGTATGACGAAAATTAACCCTAGACAATTTGTAAGACATGTTGACTCCCAGGATATCAGCTCCGTCTTACCGCTGCGACTTAAAACAATGAATGATTTGAAAGGACGACTGATCACAAGCACACTGTAAACATATCATTTACCACAAGTATTGTTGTTGAGAATTTCGCATAAACACTAAGACCGCTGACTGAATGTTCAATTATCTTAGACTAATAAAACATTTCATGGTTGGCGTCGGTAACAGCATAGTCATCGTGTGAACTGGTACCTCCTCCTCCAGCTAAGCCTTAGACATGGGTAGAAAATGTAGAATTCTGAGAACAGTATTTATAAGGGAAGGTTGTAAATTTTGGACAATCTGTTTGGTAAACGTAAACTGTGAGGGGAAACAGAAAATGATAAGACGATATTGATTCGTTGTAGTGGGTTCAACGAGACTGCGATAGGAAGATCATCAACTGTGAACCTGGGAGCCGAAACCACTGTCGCTATTTATCCCGTTCATTTTATAGATTATTTGGTGCGCACAAATAAATCATGAACAATCTCTCAGTCTTCAACTGTACAAAAGTAGATTCCCGTGAATATTTTCTGAAGGGGACTAAAGCAGTTTAGGAAAGAAGGATTGCAGAAACAACTTTAAATTGTTGATCCCCATGAATGAGAAACATCCACTTTTCGAAGTTTGACAACACAATGGGCATGAAAGATGAATCAAATCGAAAGACATGAGAGTACCCACAATTTGAGTTGGGGCAACATGACAACATCCACTACGCGCTCGGATCAAGTAGTAGATGCCTGAGCGGTGAAAAATCTGAAGTTAATCATTCTAGTCACCCTATAAATCAAATACATCTTCTTGTTGAGATGGGCAAATGAATACATTTTTCTATTCAAAAAACGCGCCGGTCCACTGCCTACGAAAGCTGTGCCCAGGAGTTTGATCATCGATCGAAAACAACAGTAAGGACATGACCAAAGTAGAAAACAACGAAACTGTGGCAATACTTTCATTTGACGAAATTCGGGGAAACACATGCGGAATCCAACAGAAATTATGTTATTCACATACCTGAAATATGGTTTGCTAGAACATGTCAATTCAACCAGATACCCTGTGAGAAAACGGACTAAATTTCCGTTTACAATCCAATAAGGAGTCAGTCAAATAAACACTACTTAAGGCACATAGCCCAGCGACCTCATCGATATGTAGACTCTCTATTGATCAATGAAACTGACTGAATGATACTGCGATTAGACAGACTAGACGCTAAATTTTCACCAGACTGGAAAATGAGAAGACGAGAAAGAAATCACGATCAGAATATACATTTAAAAAAACGCGCGCATGCCGCGCAGTTGTACTTTTAAATAAGTACATAACAAATTAAAGGAGTTTGCAAATAAAAAAGGACATGAATGATGCTTAAAAAGAACGACTGAAGTCGCAGCAAACTATGGCATTACCAAATGGAATCAGTCTACACGTTGAATTTTAATGTCAGGCGAAACTGTGGTTTTGTGAATGAGAGAGCTGAGGGTCGTGTAAAACAAATGTGAAACAGTTTTCTTTGCCTCTGAGGTTGATTGTACGCTTCGTGAAAGACAGGAAGCAGCATACTCATCGGGGTGAAGGATACAAAGAAGTGGAGGACAGATAATTTTGGAAACTGGCTTTTATTCAACCGAGTGTGCGTCCTTAACGAGAGCGAAGAATGTGGAGTTTGTATCTTTAAGCAGCTCACGTGGATTACCCACTTCAAGCATGCGGCCCTCATGGAGAACGAGAATGCTAGAAGAGAAAATATATAACAGATCTTAGAGCGGGGAAAAAGATTTCGCTAAATTTTAAGGGTGCGCGGTAAATCTTACAAACGGTCAAACATGATAATTTACAAATTCGTCAAATTACCACCTTTCAGTACAGTACACTTTATCTTACTTCAATGATCACCAGTATGTAGCGAGTCGTAAGTATTTTTTAGAATTAACTGACCGATTCCGGGGTGAAGGAACTCGGAGGTTTTATCTGGCAACTTCGTTCGATTCAGGAGGTAAAAGAAGAAAATTAAAAACCAGAGTGAAAGCAACGAGAATAAAGATCGTATACAGCCACCGGATCCACTCTATCACAAGAAAGAAGCAGATTGAGAGATGGGAGGTGGATTGAGTAACTGGACACAAAGACTACCTATCTGAAGATTGAACATCAGAGCGGTTCACAGGTTTGGAATATACAGGGCCACATAGACGATCTGATAGGCGTACACATACATGTGCACATCTGTTGTCACACAAAAAACCGAACACAGGATATACAAAAGGGAGTATGAAACCAAGCGAATCAATTGCTGAACGACTTTTACCGTTTGCAGTGCAATTTTCATAAGGTCGTCAATACCGGACTCAGCCATAGACTGGACGAAAATAAAACACACAAAGAAGGTAAGACCTCGTTTGTATATTCTGATTACCATGGTCACCACCCTAGTGGATTTCATTCCATGCATCTATCTACAAGTATTTGCGTGCAAAATGACCGATGATTTTGCCTTGGTCTTGTGCATGCTAGGAAGGAAAAAACAACAACCGTATACTAACTACGTGTCACTCATAAACGTTACGAATAATTTATTATATTTTGCATCTTCAAGACTTTGAATTCTTCGTTGACATCTGGTTGATGAATTCTTTCTGCTTCCTGCTAGGCTTGTCGCTCTTTCCAGCGTCTCCCTTGCCGCTTCCTGTGCAATTGTTCGGCCATGCTGTTGCATACCAGTCTCCCATTGTGTATCGGGCGGTTTTTTTTCAGCGGCAACTTTCTCTTGCCACTTATTGCGTATCGGTATTGCTTAAATTTCACCAGAAAAGCTTCGCTGCTTGTCTTGTAACTTGATCTATAAACTAGTTTTGGCGTAGTTTCGAAAATCTCGTAGGTTTTCATTCATTGACCTTTTTTATTCTATAAAGTTCAGTAAAGTAAGTCCAGAGTTAAACCAAATTCCAACAATCTGGTCCATTCACAGGAAGCTGTATAACTCAAAATAATGCTTTAACTTTGTTCGCTTGAAACGATGTAAGACATCAACACCAGAGTACGTCGTTTGCCACTAAATCACTCGTCAGATTGTTTTATTCGGCTAATCTTTCATGTGTGAGTATCAAGCTGTCATCCGCATTCACTTGCTGCTCAGCCTTCTAAGACAGGTGAGAAACTCCTTGCTTTTTGAACGTGGACCTCAATTTGCCGGAATTACCTTTGAGACACTGTGGTTCTTTAGTATATTTCTAATCATCGTAGTTGTCATCTGGTCCGGAACAGCTATATCTTTTGTCTAACGAGAAGAAGGTTATATCATAGCAAGAATGTTTTGATTACCCTCCTTCGTGACCGATGATGGTTTAAGTAAATTTATTGGCCATAATTTTTCGAAGACAGACACTGGTATAGTGATGTTAGGTAGTCCATGTTTAGATCTTTTTTCGGTGAAAAGCAACACGGGATGTGAGGAGATAAGTCATACCCAGCCATTCATCCCACCCATGAGATGAAGCGGTATCTCACAGATTCCACATGCTTTGAATTCTTTCGTTTTTCACCTCCAAACAGCTGTGGTTAATGGACTGGTCACAACACGAACTGTTGTGTCCAATAGGTAGCTGGCATCGTGGACTGAACAGCTGTGGAAATGACAAACACACCTGGACAAAAAGGTGGGCAAATTGGTCTCTCGTCATTAGGCCTTACAATCCGTATACTAGTATACTTCTTTAAAAGAACAACTGTTCAGGGTAAGCTAGAATTGGCTAAACAGTTCGGAGTTAATGAAAAAGGTGTCAGACTGCACTCTTGGTTCGCTTTCTTCTTACACAGACTGACTTGCTGGTATCGATTGTCTAGGTGTCATTTAATGAATACCACCCATTCATCGATTATGTGATTTTAAACAAACCCGCCGTATTTATCATCTCTCCCTCTCGCTTAACAGAACATCCCGAATACCTGATGCATTGATGGACAAAAAGTGAACGACTCCATCGACGTGAATTTGTGTGATAAACGCCATGCTTTTGTTGCAAGAAAACTAACCACAATCGTAGAGGATTGTATCGATCCAAAGATCCAAAAGACATCAAATTCAGAGGCCGAAGGAAAATGTGGCCATCGCAATACACGCACGGTCAAAGAATCACAACACGTTGTGATCAAGCTCGAGTTATTCGTAAGGGTCTGCCTTCCTATGCGGAGCCATGTTGTGCTGAAAATCCAAACATTTACGCACGACACCCCTGCGTGAACCGCAATGATTGCAAGCCCCCGTCTGCACGCCTTATCTACATCAGTCTCATCTCCACCTAACGAGCAAAGATGTGGACCAATTCGTGCAGAAGCAATGCAAGATGACATAAACACGACAAACCTCATGTGAACTCTGCTCCTTTGGTAATATGATTTCGATTACACCAAACCCCATGAAGGTCACTCAAGATAGTCTAAACGTTGAGTATTACAGCCCGCTCGTAACATTGTATTCTTCTCAGTCCATCCATTAAAAGAGCTCTGTAACCTAAGAATAGCCTGTCACTCTGGGCATGTAACGCCATTAATGAGTGACCTTGCACTGAATCACTGAATCCAGTGATGATGTGAACTAGCAAGACGAAATCATTCCTTCCAGTTGATCAAGTAGCACCCATACATGCATTAAATCACCAAAACCATTTAATGTGGTAATATCCGCACCACTGCTGAATCGCTTAACTTATGATCTCCACACACATTTCTCCATCTGAATCCTTGTAGTTAAGTCGCGATTCATCAGTCCGTCTTCGACGACGTAATCTATTGTTAAAAGTTGATCGTTGACGGTCAAAATGTCGAGCTTGATAGGGCTGTGTTGAGTCGAGTAATGTGTGGTATTCGACAACATTTATGTAATCAATCGATGTTGAGAAGCATCATCAGCAACATCAAGAACAACTTGTTGCACTCATTCTTGATCAGTGTTCTGTCAACGCGACGAGTTTCGACTGATAGCCCAACTTTTCATGCTAAGTCCAAGTCGCCTAAGAGACACACTGATTGCCTTTGTTCACATCTTTCGTTCAGCAGTGCAGTGGACAAAAGCGCTGTATCATTGACGCATGTGCGCGCGCATGCACCTGATGTCTTAAACGTCGTCCGTTTGGGCAGCATTCCGTTAGGTTGTTAATTCTGTTAAAATGGTCACCCATAAATTTCCACGAACAGAATGAGGATTCATTAGGTTTGCATTTTATAGTAACCAAAAGGGTGGGGAAAGACATCCGCGTAGCAAGTACATACTACTCGGTGATACCAAATGGATTATCATACAAATTCAATGTGATGGATGCTGACCTCACACAAATGCAAATCGAGCAAAAAACTGCATCACAAAGCCTGACGACAGGCGCATCATTCCCTTCGTTTGTGAACAATTTCTGATGTGGCATTCAACTAGCCGCTCGTTCTTCGTACCTCGGTTAAGTAGCCCATGATGGACTACACGAACAAGCCTTGGTGCTACGTTTATTGTTGTCTGAATTCACAGACACTGATAATCTAGCCGATGCTCCAAGCGTGAGCAGAAGCTTCACAAAACGCGGGGTCCTAAAGCAATGAAACGATGTTAACAAAACGTTACTTAGCCACTGAGGTTAATCAAGGAAGAGTAACATACTTATTGGCGTGCCCGGCTAGCCAGGTTCGAAGAATCTTGCCAACGAGCCGTATCTTGGTCCACACCCTGTTTTCAATGGGTACGTCTGAAACTAAGTAGATAAGGATGAACTTCTGCATCAAGAACAGACTAGGTTCTACAGGAACGGTACACTGAGGCTCATGCTCATCTGAATGTCGACAGGGCAGAGATATCACCTTGAAAACTGCCCCATAGTGATTGAACCATTTGCCTAGATTGAGTTTAGCTGTGTGCTCTCATATCGTCTCTGTTTTATAAAGTCAGTTGTTCACAACCATGGTTCTTGACGCTGCTTTTGGATCAGTGACGCCGTTTTCTTTTTGTTGGTTGTACTGTTCCCAGAGACTTTAGTAAAGGACAATTAGTGTATGAGCAACACTACCGCCGGTGCGAACAGCAACACCAGAAAAAATCGCTCAATTTTGTTTTAGATTTGGGGATCCTAAATAGTAATGCGCCATTTAAAACTCGACGAAGGGATATCATACGACTAATGAGCGTCCGCAGCTCCGGGACGCCTCAGATATATCACGTAGCACGAGAAATGGAAAAAAATAAGATAAGAAGTAAACTTGACTTTTTCGCCGTGTTTGCGCTGCTGCCAAGTTCTCTGTGGTCTCGTACGTTTATTACAGTGCCACGGAATAAGCACTGGAGAACGGAGGTTGCTGGATAGCATGTGAGCGAGTTACGGAATGTCACCTACGCGACTAGATTTATAACCACATTCCAAAACTGTATATTTCACGAGTAAAAACGGTAACACACTGATGTTCAATGTCCCAAGCGTTATCAGGTAATCATGGAATGTGTTGGTTAAGCTATACAGGAAATAAGCGGAAATAATCATGCAATGACATGAATACTTAGTAAGAGTTTATCGCAGAACCATGTGCGTTCGCGAAAACGGGAGAAGGCACAACTTTCTATTGAAAACACGACGCAAACTGTTTGTCAAATGATTATGCCTTTATCGTCCGGTTCAGCGTCAGTTTCAATGTCTTTTGAAAATGCGCAACCCTATGGAACGGAGTCAGTCAACTTGACAGAATTATCCACATACAGGACGATCTGATCTGGAATCTCTCATTAGAAACATCGATGGCCACGAATCATTGATATTTATCGGTGTTGAATTGTCATACGCTCATGATAAAAGCAGCTCTAAGCTAGTGATAAAAGGGACGGGCTCTGGAGAGCAGGGATGAAAACATCACCTGACGACAAAAGATAATGTGGTCTTCTGGCCAAGTAATCACACTTTTCTTCTCCGATGCAATGTTCGTTCATATGCCACCGACGAACAGCTGCCATAAAATCATCGGAAAAGTAGTTCTAGGTTATCGATAGAGCAGAAGGAAGGGGTGATACGTAGTCCATAATCTGCCATAGTCTAAATTCTAATAGATTACACTGAGCTTCTTACATACTACAAACAAATAGGTGATCTGCAAATGAGACGAAAGTAACATAGGTGAGTAAAATTATTTCGGTTTTCACTGTTCCTTTTCTTCAGGTCTGACTAGTTCACAAACAACTCATTAACAGCAACATTCACGTCAATGAAATTTACACGAGGCAAAACAGATATGTACGGATAAAATCAAACTGGGAGCCTCATTAATTAAAAGTCATCAATATTAGCAATGATTAATCATAATATTTACTATACAATGGTTCCCGTTTCTAGTTTTACATCGAAAAATACGGTACTCCCGGAATCCACATAGATACACGGTAAGCACATCTAGGCAAAAATCCACTAACCGGTCGTAATCCATGATGGTGTTGAGCCGATGAGCAATTGTGATCACAGTACAATCGGAAAACTCCTTGCGAATCGTCTCTTGAATGAGATTGTCAGTGACTGGGTCGACTGCAGCTGTTGCCTCATCCAGTACCAGAATTGGTGTACGGCGTAGTAACGCTCGAGCTAAACAAACCAGTTGACGTTGACCCATACTGTTGAATGGAAAGCGGAAACAAATAGGTGATACATTTGTGAAAGGAACAAGTTATGTGATGAAAGAAAGTAAATGCACAAAAAAACGAAGCTGTTTTGCATGGCGAAACGATAAATCTGATGGTTAGAATGACGATGCACATAATGAAGTGGTCACTGAATTCGATTTCCGCAAAAACTCAAAACATTTACAAATGCTTATTATGAGCGCGTTACTGCCAGGCACCTATTATTTTCCATCAGTCAACCACTAAATTCTTTGTTTCATGCAATGCAAAAGCTAATTACTCCGGTTAGAGTACACTCAAATACACAACTGCCATTCAGTTGATCACGGAGGGTGTCCAAAGTACTTAACAATTAAAATTTGTACAACCTTGCGTGACCACAATAGTTTGAGCGATCGAGTTGTGAAAAGTATTAACGGGAAATGCTGTAAAATGTGTTAATAGGACGGTTGGTCATAGGATCTACGAAAACTGCTCCTAAGAGTAGAAATAGTGACTTTAATCGGCCACGAAACGCTAAAGCCTCAGCGGTCCCGTGTGTTTATTTGTTCATTTTACCCACTCCCTAGTTGTTGTAAGCATGTTTACGAACAGGTGTGGCAGTTGAGGATACTGTGGTATTCGTGAGGAGAACGAAATGTGTTGATAATAACAAGCCCGTGATTTGGTCGTAAAAACATACATCAACGCCTGGCGTTAATCATCATCATCGTCACCACCGACATTACACCACTGGTTCACACAGATGAATATGTATTATGCAATCATTAGAAGACGAATAAACCCAAACGTGAAGAAAAAAAATAATGGAAACAAACGGAACTTAATTACCGAAAATCCCATATCCTGCCTCGAACACGTCACATTGAGAGGCCTGCCTCCTCCAAATGAGGGCTGGACGATACCTTCTAGACAGCTTTTAATGTTTCACTTTATTATTTTCAAAATCACAGATAATTCAGTTAAACAACGACAACATTCACTTCACTTAACCGACTAATTCTTATCCGCAGGTCAGGCGAATCACAAGAACACGGGACAGAGAATTGATCGCAAATTATCGTACCTAAGTTAACAGTGATTGGCGTCATTTACCTCTGCCAACTCATCGATTAGCTGCATCCTATCGTAAGTCAATGAGCTGGGGAATCGGTTATAAATTGGGATGTCTAGACTGTAAAGAACAGACTCACGTGCCTAGTGTAGGTCGATCACATAATGTTCACAACGTTTACGTAGTACGGGATAACTACGATACCCCTGTAAAAAGCGCCATTGCAATGAGAGACTAAACCCTACAAGTCACGATCATTTTCTCGTGGTCAATCACGCACACACTCACAAGTTATGCTTATAAAATGCCCATTATGAACAACTGTTCAAACAAGCATATTAAAACTCCTTTAACAACCTGATGAAGCTGTTATTCGACAACCTCTTTAGCAATCAAAGATTGGAGTCGAGAGCTATGGACGATGTCAAAAGAACAACAGAGTAATTAATCAGCACACATGGATTCTCTGCATAATATGGTAGTGTAAGCTACACTTTCTAACTAGATGGCTCACAAACAACTTATATCACTTGTAGATTATGAAGAGAAGATAAGTCGGTCGCCGTCCATGGGAGGTTTAGGGCTCGAACGAACATGTTTTGTGCACACAGTTTTGGAGTGAGCAATCGAATATCAATCGATACGGCCGGTGCCAGACAGCGTAGTTGAACTGACTTCGTGACCGCAACTTTGCAGATGACATTGCATGTCATCTAATACAAAAAGAGCCCACGCCACCAAATTGTAAAGAGGATGCATATATACTAGTTAACCCATAAATATGTAGTGATCTGATAACGTGATCTCGAACACGGATGTTCGTCACTTTGTATTCTTAATGAAAATAGGCATCATCACCATAAACATAGACGACAACACGAGTGGTTCTCACTGATGTCTAGGTGCCACACAACCAAGAAGAAGAAAAAGCAAACCCTGTACAGGAAGATAGAAGAGAAAAAAAAGGAGACGGGACGGGACCTAACTACTAAGAACAGATACGTCCATCGTCAAGCATTCAACTTCGAGGTGCCTGCACCTCACAAACAAACAACAGAGCTGTAAATGGAGATGAGGCGTCATCAGCAAGACAACATCCTTACGGCTTTCACTGCCCCGTGTCAACAAGTGCACGCACTTCACAGACAACTCAGCCAAACAACGACAACATACACGCCACTGAGCCCGATTAGCCGCCATCTCGTTTAACGTCTACAGCCACCGACTCTGTAAGTCATGAGGTCTCCAACCTGGGAGACGAACCCCATCTACAATGGCCAACCCCTTGGTGAACGACTTTATTTCTGTACGCCAGGTCATCATTTGTCCGCCTCGCACCTTACGCCAGTCGGTCGTAGCCTTGGCGAAGAGTGCTGGTTGTGGCGCACGACTAACCGGCGTCCTGAATACATGACCTAACCACCTAAGTCTGTGCAAGTGTAAAGATTGAACAAGAGAGCTTGATTGACAATCACCACCAAACAGCCACCTCCTAACCTCCTCGCTACTTACTCGTGCATGCCACTTGATAGGAACGATCGAATTCCGACATCGGTGGTCAGATACTTGAAAACGGTTCACACCATCTACCCTGAACGGCCAAGTTTCTCTGCCGTGATGTAACACAACCCTCATTGTTGCCTTACACAAACGACCTTTAAGCATCAGAGTGATATCTCTCTGTCTCCGGAGGTGTTCCAGATTAGCGAATACCACCCTTGCCTTGAACATACGCTCTTCTATTTCATGTCCTGCACCGCTACCATCGCTCATGCAGCATCCCAGGTAAACAAATCGGTCAAAAACCTCCATGACTTCATTATGCAACTTTAGATCTACGTAATCCCAATAATCTTGCAAAGGCGCTTTGAACTTTGAAGCTGCAAAGCGCATTCGGAAGTATTAAACAGAACGCGAAATAGTGTCTAGCATTATTTGTGCTGCCTGGAAATTGCCAAACAGCAACACCTTGTCGTCAGCATAATCAAGATCGGTCAGCCTTTCACCAGGTAGGAGGTCCACACTGATATTTTGTGAATGCCACAGACAATCCCCCAATATTTTGTCTGACAAGATTGAACAAAATGGTGGAAGTTTACAGCCTTGATGAACGCCGCTCCTGGTACTGAAACTGTCAGACAGCTCATCGTGAACCTCGGCTTGAGGTGTATTACGGAAATATAACGGACAGTATTTTTACATATTTCTTCGGTGCACCTCTGTGGTTAAGCTGTTCTAACAGTGGAGATCGACTCACGGAATCGAACGCACCTTTATAGTCGAAAAATACGGCAATTGTTGACTGGCGGTATACATGACGCTGTACCAAAATTTGAGGAAGAGTACAAATGTGATCTATACATCCCCGCCCAGAACGAAACCCTCTCTGTTCTTCTCTGATGTTTGACTCCGGAACTGCAGTGAGTCGACGGAGTATAATGGAATCCAGAACCCTAGAAATGACTGGGGTCAAACTAATTCCCCTATGGTTTTCGCAAGAGCTTCTGTCACCTTTCTTGAATATAGGAACTATTAGCGCGTGACCCCAGCACAGAGGGATTATCTCTGGTGATATAGCTGCGTCAGTGCGTTTACTGAAGCCTCCCCACCTCCTTCGACTACTGCCAGCAGGCATATTACTTTTGAGAGTCGAAATACAATTGTGGATCTCAGTCTCAGTGGGTCGTGCTACGTTACATGTTTTTGGCGGCAACACGGTAAAAGCAGGAGGCTAGCTGAATTGGCTCTCAAAGTGTTCAACCCATCACTCTAGTCTTCCAGACTTATTATAGGTGATTGTGCTGGCTGCCTATCTGTTATCTATACTGAAGCACGGTTGCCTGGGGTCAGTGGTTCGGGTAGGATTGGAGAGTCTGCCGATACTCGCTGAAGCAAAAGCGGTTTCCACTTCTCTAACTAGTAATATGCGATCCAGTCTTCCTGTCATGTAAATGTCTGGTTGCCTATGGTGTACCATATCGTTTCGTCGATATTTTGCTGGCTTCCTGAGTGAGTTTAGCTATCTCTCTTGATTTATAGTGTACATTTTTGAATGTAAAATCATATTGGTAGACTTTACTTTTTGTTTTTGTTTTGTTTACCAACAGATTGCCCAGAAACGCAATAGTAAAAGCGAGGATAGTCGTCTCACGTTCATCAGTTGATTATCTCTCACTTGCTGTGGGCCAGATAGGTTGCATTTTTAGTGGATATTTAGGGGATTATCTTCGAGCCACATGTAAATAAATTGCAACCCCACTCACTGCTTGGTTTTCTTTCAAAACCTGTTTCTTAAATGTCAGAAATATCAAAGAGGTGTTTTGCTCCATGAAACTCTTAGTACAAACAAATCTTTCACTGCTTAACCCCCCGGCTAGAGGAGAAGTGTTGACAACGTACATTGTTTACGCAATGGGATATTCAGGCTTCATGAACCTCGGTTTTCGAGTACAAATGTACCTTATTTGAGTCGTTAATTTAGTGTGATTATCGTCTTATCTTTGATTGCCTTTATTGATATTGTTATGCTGTTTGCTTCCCTCACCGGAATGAAATCCAACTCAACTTTTTCACATAACCATTACCCAATAAACAACCTGTCTCTGGTGAACTTCATAAGCGTACCGATGAGTAGTGCGACACGAGTAAGAAGTGAAGTTAATTCACAACGTCTGGATTTCTGGTGACGTGATTTCATTTAGATTCAAATTTATATTTTCGTGGAACGCTGTGTCGGGAAGCTGGGCTCTGTATGTATGACAGGCGATGATATGACAAATAGACCTGTGAAAAAATGACGTATGCGTTCGTGGCGAAATCGTTTTTTGGTCTGAACGACTCACCTGGTTAACTGTCTTTCGCAGACGTGACACCCAGAATAAGACCGAATACGTTAGTCTGTATTTATGAAAAATACGTTCGCATAAACTCGCAGATTTCGGTCGAACTTTTACTGTCGGTAAGAACTACGGTTCTAAATTCATTAACCGTATTTTGTCTTAGGGGTGTTGACCCATTTCTACCTTATCCACGGTGATTAGTTCTGTTCATATATTTAATGTAGTGTACGCGTGTCTTTTTTAATGTGATTTCGATTACAATATTCCTGAGGAAGGCCACCCGAAGTGGTTGAAACTTTGACTATTACAACTAGCTCGTAACAATACGTTGTTCTTAATCCATTTAATAAAATACGCATGTTTCCGTTTTCAAACACAGGACCCTGTATTGTTCTCGGGGACACTTCGATTCAACTTAGACCCGTTCAATGAACATGAGGATGGCGAAGTATGGCACGTTTTGGAATTGGCAAACCTGAAAACGTATGTCACGGAAACGGGAAACAGTCTGGGTCTGAACATGGTCATCTCGGAAGGTGGCTCAAATCTGAGGTTTGTGGTATTCCGTTGTCAGATCTATCACGATTATGAGTCTTTACCATAGTACCTCTTAGATGTAATTAGCCAAAATTGACATAATTTCTCTTGTGGAACGGACTACTGTCCGAGATGGGTTACACAAATAAAGCGGACAAGTTTGAATCATATCAGTGACTACAGTAAATCGATTATGTGGCAGGGCGAAACCTAAAGCAGGTTTTTTTGGTGAACACATTTTCCTTTCTACGTCCATCATGATTTGGTTGTTGAATCAGACACTAATGTTGTAAATAGAGGTACTATTACGAAGTTGCTGCATTTGACACAGAATCAAAATTAAACAACGATCTTTGGAATACAAATTGTAGAACATGAAATGTTTCAGGGGGGACTAATACAACCGACTGAGAGCAACATAGTTTAGAAAATGGGAATCCTATAGTGATTATTACTGAGTAGCACCCGAGGATTTTGTTCACGAAACACACATTCGATTGCAGGTTTCGCATTCGGTTGGACTACCACTTACGAAACGGAATATAAAACGTGAGTTCTGTTCTAACAATGAGTACACAACCAGCGTATATCTAGCCATGATCAAACGAGCAACCTTTGGACCATCCATCCGTGTTCATGATCGAAGGTTTTGGTGTGATGGATACGATAATTCCGTCTTTCCTGAGGTGAAGTTAGTGGCTTACACTGTTCCTTCATGCGAATGAAGACCAAAGTTCTACTCCCGGTGTGGACAATCGTATCACTAATGTGCTGTTACAAGATGGAAATTCGAGTCAAGCTCCTCTTTTTTCGAAAAAGCCAAATGAATGGTCCATCAAAACGTATAAGATGAAGAGGAATGGTCACTGGCTACTTTAGCTATTCGTCATTGAAAGCATCATCATATTAATACCAAACCTTCCTAAACAAGGCGGTCCACTTCAGTACTTCCATGGTGCTTCAGTTCTACGGTTTATTCCTGTAATCCAACGGGTTATCTGTGCTGAACGCCGAAAGGAAAGTATATGCTTTGAAAAGAGGCCTGTGTCAGCTTTACTGCTGCCATATATTCCATTTATCACAGCTACCAACATGATCGGACCTGATGGAATACGGTGATCTAGATGACCAAGTTGGTTATTTTCCAGCCAGGTAGCCACATTAAATATTTTTATTCCCCTGTTGTATGAAGTACACCAAGGAAGTCGAAGCTGCTATGTGTTTTCCCTGAGTTCTGAAATTCCTCATTTGATTTAACTGAATCTTTTACAAGTAAGTTCCCTCCTTCGATTAGCATGTATATGTCAGACAATTCCTCATGATTTTGTACCAGTTTTTACATCAGGTGTTGTTTTCGACTGTAGTAAGAATTAAAGTGAAGACAGTCTGGAGATGCTATAATTTTAGTTTAGTTTGTGTCGGATGATGGTGTCTAGAGAGGTTGTTCGTAGCTTCTATTAAAGAAATAAAATATTACTGGTCTATGGGTCTTATCCACTTGGTTAAATAGCAGGGTAATAACTAAGATGTATGGTTCTTAGTAGGCTGTATGGTGTATAGAAACAGTCCAGTTGTTGATGTAGTTGTTTTCAGCTGCAGGATGTTTTATTCTCTTTTGTAACTTTGTGGCTCAGCTCTCAGATCACATGCCTTGCAAATGTGTCGTGCCTAACGCTGATTCGAATAGATAGTACACTCGTTTTTATGATTGGTTCTCTTCTAAACTATTTGACACGCCCAAGCAATTTCCATCAGTTTCCATCCTCCCCGGTGTTGTTTCAGTGAATCACACACAACTTATATTTAACTTTTGACAATAAAGTTTAACGATCTTTTGCCCTTATTAACAACGAGACTGGACTTTGACGCGGTGTGACGGTTTGCGCACCTCGATGACCTATTGGGCTAAATTGGACGGTGTGGCCACCACACCGATAGCGTCACTCATGCCAGGTAGACCAATAGGTAGAGGTCTGACAAACTAGTCTCCTGGTCCTCCAGGTTGGCGGTTGGAAGAAGATTGGCATCTTTTCACGAGAAATGTACCAGTTCTGGTACACTGCCACCCACCCGCTGCCTTGCGGCATAGGCTTTTGAGCCAAAGGCTTTGGTTGAAAACCCTAATCGTTCTCCTGTCTAAGTCTGGGCGCCCTGGTAGTAGTTCGGCTCACACACAACCATGAATAATCACAACATCAGTAATTCCATACTGCATCGGCCGTCTCGCAGTACAAACCGGGTCGCCCTATCTGCTGCATACAGCAAGGTGGATAGGCGAAAACGTGTTACTGCTGACTCCTCCCCCACTGTCCTATCAAATTTACTTCTCAGGCCCATCCCGACCTCCATTTCTGATAGTTACTCCACAGGTCCCACAACAGATATAGCTAACCGTGGTAACATTGAGCCGGTAAGTTCCGTCTCTTGCCATTCAGCCTCATGCTTCCCTCGCCCCTTGCTTAGACCTAGAATGTGAATTAATATAGGTGCCTTCAACGTTCGCACTCTAAAACAGATAGGTCAACAGGCCGCTCTCGCACGAACGTTAGACTCGTTGCATGTCGATGTCTGCTGTATCTCGGAAACTAGAATCCAGGACAGTAGTCAGCGTATGAAACCAACAGCACCCGGATTGTCTACCCGATACTGCTTGTACACTTCGGGTGACTCCACAGCTGCTGTTACAGGTCAGGCTGGAGTGGGTATAGTTCTTAGCTCGACGGCCGCAGCCTCATTGATAGATTGGATTCCTGTTAACAGTAGACTTTGTGCTGTCCGCTTGGCAGGTTCCGTTAAGACCAACTCTAGACGCAAGACTTTCAGGAATTTATTCATCGTGTCTGCTTACGCTCCTGCTGACTATAGTGACGTCGGTATCAAAGAAGCCTTTTACTCGGAACTGGCCGCTCTCCTTCGGTCGACACGTGCCTCTGATATAGTCGTTCTGGCCGGAGATATGAATGCTCAGGTCGGCCGCCTTGGTGAGGCCGAATCTCGTTTAGGTGGCAGGTTTGGGATAGCGTCACATCGGTCAGATAATGGCGGGCGATTGTTGCACCTGTGCGCTGAGTATAAGCTATTTTTAGCCAGCAGTAGTTTCAGGCATCGTGCACGTCATTACCATACTTGGCGCCCGCCTGTTCCGAATCAGGCCTGGTCTCAGATAGACCACATAGCTGTTAGTTACAGGTGGCTTGGTTCCATTCAAGACTGTCGTTCTTATTGGAGCACATACTTGGATTCAGATTATTCGTTGGTACGCTGTCGTTTTGCTCTCACTTTTGCTGGACAACGACCCCACCGATAGCAACTACTGGCTACTGAGAAACTGGCTTTACCATCGGTAAATCATAAATACCAAACCAGCTTAGAAAGCTGCCTTAGTGGTACTCACTCCGAAGACCCTAATAAATGCTGAACACAAATCTTACAAGCTGTTCAAAAAGCAGGTACAATAGCAAGCGGCATAGGGTACATAAGTTTGACAAACAATGGATTTCAGATGAATCTCTGGAGTTGTTAGAAGCCAGAAAGAAACTTCCTCCTAGTAGTTCACATAATAAGTCTAGAAGAGTTATCCGTAGGAAGCTGAAACGTAGTCTAAAGGCTGATCGTAAGGTTTGGTTGGTGGAAAAACTTAGCGAAATGGAAATCGCTTTTGCTTCAGGGAACACCGGCAAACTCTTTAAGCTGATCCGTGCCACTGGTCCCAAGCGACCGTCTGTCAGCGAAGCTATCAGCGAGGCAGATGGCACACTAATTTATAATAAGTCCAGAAGGTTAGAACGCTGGTCGGAACACTGAGGGTCAATTTAGCTGGCCTCCTGCTTCTACCGTGCTGCCTCCATAAACTTCTAATATAATGCCCTGGTCGGTAGATTTAGAACCACTTAGTGAGATTGAGGTTCGCAATTGCATCTCAGCTCTCAATCGTAATAAGGCTGCCGGTCCAGATGATCTCTTGCCGGCAATTTTTAAAGAAGGTGGAGAGGTGTTAGTCGAGGCCTTGACTCAGCTATTTCAATTGGTGTGGTTGACGGAGACCATCCCTCTGTGCTGGGGTCACGCGCTAATAGTTCCTATATTCAAGA